>PVJC01004042.1:0-66213 GCA_004026665.1 Murina feae | reverse complement strand
TGGCCCCCTGCCAACCTGATCACCTCTAACTGCCTATGCCTCCACCCCAAGGCTGGCCTCCCTCTGAAGAAGGCGATCTGGCAGATGAGGTAAAGGCACCGTCATTACCCTGCTGCTGCTGCCACTGCCAGCCTGAGCTTCAGTCCTTTGCACCAGCCCACAGCTGCCCAACCCTCAGCCCTCGCAGCCACTGTGGCTTTGTCTGGAAGGACGTCCAGAAGATGTCCACTATAGTTAACATATTACCTTTTTTAAAAAATATATTTTATTGATTTTTTACAGAGAGGAAGGGATAGGAATAGAGTTAGAAACATCAATGAGAGAGAAACATCTATCAGCTGCCTCCTGCATACCCCGCACTGGGGATGTGCCCACAATCAAGGTACATGCCCTGGACTGGAATCGAACCTGGGACCCTTGAGTCTGTAGGCTGATGCTCTATTCACTGAGCCAAACCGGTCAGGGCTACCTTTTTATTAGTATTGATTTGGGGACCATTACAACCACACAGAAGTTAAAGAAAACACATGGTCCTTTCCAGTTTGGCTTAATGGAGAGAGCACTGGCCTGTGGACTGAAGGGTCCCAGGTTTGATTCTGGTCAGGGCCACATGCCTGGGTTGCGGGCTTGATCCCCAGTAGGCAGCCTGTGGGAGGTAACTGACCATTGATTCTTATCATTGATGTTTCTATCTCTCTCCCTTTCTCTCTGAAATCAATAAAAAAATATTTTTTAAAAAAGAAAACATATGGTCTTCACTTTGGGCTTTGTCATTTTACAATATCCTTTGTGCAGTATTTTAACTTCCCTCAACTTTCCTTTACCCACCCTTAAAATGCAAACTATTTTGGGGAAGATGATCAGGAAAGTGATTTTAGTGGGTAGAAGTTTTTTTTGGAGGGGATGGGGTCGTGAAAATATTTAAAAATTGAACATGGTGATGGCTGGACCACTCTGAATTTTCTTTAAAAAACCAGTTCATTGTACATACACTTCAGGTGAAAAGTATATGAATTATATCTCAACAAAGGTGTTCTTTATTTCTTTTTAAATAAAGACCAGTCTTATAATCAATTGCGGATGTTTTCAGAGGCCCCCCAGGATTTGCTTACTGCGTCCCAAACCACAGCTGCGACTCCCAGTTGCCTTCTGTCCTGGTGGATCTGGATGGTGTGGTTTGCGAAGGAGAAGGTGGAAAGAGGCTTGTGGAGTTTCTGCAACCCCATTCCCGTGATCTCCTCATAGGGCACCAGGGCCATTTCCACTGTGCCAGCTCTCTGCTTCCTTTAACCTGTTGGGCAAAAGAATGCTGCATGCTTTGGCCAGAAAGTGCATTCTCTCTTAGGTGGCCTGAATGCTTTTATTAAGGTTGTTTTATGGATTCAAAAGTTTTTTGTCCAATTCCTTTTCCATGGTTCTTCCAGTCTCATGGGAAGTGAGATGTGACTCCGAATTTATCCCAAAGGGTGTCTTTGGGCAAAAGCACCCAGAACAGCACAAATCCTGCAGGATGCCCTACACACTTTGCTGTCAGGACTCAGGTGGGCTTGAGGGTGAGTGAGGCAGCAGTGTCAGCACAGGACCTGGGAGAAGGTAGCGCTTTCTACACTGCCCAGGCCCGCATGCACTGCAGCTGCACCTGCTGAGGCGGGCAGGGTGTTTCTGCTGTTTTGTTTTGGTCTGGCCTCTACCCCATCAGCCACGGACCTGTGCCTGCACTGAGACAGTGAACAGTTAGATGGTCCTACTTTTTGGTGGACGGTGGACGCACTCCCACCTCCCGGAGACTGGCAGTTAGACACTGGCAGCTTCCAAGTCACTTGCTGGGAGAGCATGGCCCTAGGTCCAGAACAGATTCAGGCATCTTTGGCTAGGAGGCCTCCCCACGCTAGGGACCACTGCAGTTTGAAGGCTGGCCATGCCCCCCAATAGTGGTGGTGGTAGGGTTTCTCCTCTGGGGTGCTGGCCGGCCTGGGCTAGGTGCTGCTATCAGTTTGAAGGCCAGTCACACCCTTTGATCATGGTGGGGGCCCCCTCTGGGGTGCTGGCTGGCCTTGGTAGGGGCTGCTGGCAGTTTGAAGGCCAGCCACACCCCCAATTCATTCAGGGGGTCCCTTATGGTGACCATTTGTCCTGCTCCTTCAGCTCCCTAGCCTGCTGTTCAGTCATCCATCCAGTCATTTCAATCGTTATGGCCCCTGGCTTTTTATATATTAGGATAACAATGATACCTCAAGTTCAGACCAAGGAAGAGTTGTACTGGTACTTAATCTAAGTGTCAGACAATGTAGGGAAATTGAGATTCGACTTTCTTTCATTGACCACCCATCTTATCAAATTCTGGCATGGAATAAATACCATCACAATCTCCAAAAGCCAATGGGTCAGAGTGTACAGATCCCAACTCTGGATAAAGAATCAGATTATAATAGTATTATGTTAAGTCCATGAATCTGGTGGAAACCCATCACCAGCATGACATGTATTGTAAAAATGTATATACTCACACATATAAGACCTAATTCCTCCTAAGTGTTAATGAGACTACTTAGCACTTCAATGACTTATTGTCTTTCAATTTAATTATTATATTGTTTATCCTATATAATAAAAGAGTAATATGCAAATTGACCCAAACAGTAGAACCACTGGGAATGACTGGTCACTGTGACACACACTGACCACCAGGGGGCAGATGCTCAATGCAGGAGCTTCCCCTAGTGGTCACTGCACTCCCACAGGGGAAGCTCTGCTCAGCGCAAGTCAGGCTGATGGCTGCCAGTACAGTGGTGGTGGTGTAGCCTCTCCTGCCTCCTCAGCAGTGCTAAGGATATCTGGCTGCAGCTTAGTCCTGCTCCCCGCTGGCAAGTGGACATCCCCCAAGGGTTCCCAGACTGTGAGAGGGCACAGGTCAGGCTGAGGGACCCCTCTGAGTGCACAAATTTTTGTGCACTGGGCCTCTAGTATTATTATAAACTCCTCCTCCCCTTACTATTGTTTCCTCTGCTTTTCATCTTCTATCTTGAAGTATATGCTTTACTTTGGCTGTGGTTTACTTCCTATTTAAGGTGTCATGCACTCTGTGGTTAGGAGGTTGCAAGATTTTCTTCATTCATTCTTAAAAATTTGAATCATTTATTCAAATAATTAGTAAATGTGCTAGCTTGTGCTTATGTGTGTGTCCAACATTTTTGGAATTTGGGGACTTAAAGGACTCAGGGTTTTCTGAAGCTCAGAAAAATTTTATCTACTATCTGTGTCATTATCATATATTATTACCCCTCTCTGAACCACCTATCCTTTCTGATCTGTACCTAAATTAGTGGCCCAAGAGATTTTTTTTAAATGAATTTTTAATTTGAAGATCATGTTGTTGTTTTTTAGAAAGTATTTTGTCATGCTGAATTTCAGTCTTCTTATGTCTACTTACTGGTTTTTCATTTAGTGATTGTTTTGCCTCTGGTAGTTCTGCTTCACAAGGTGGGACATGCCTATTAGGCTCAAAGGCTGCTGATATATGTTATGGGCAGTGGGGGTAGGGGAGGAAGGCAAGATTGTAATTAGTAGTTTATTGGCTTCAAGACCTGAGGGACACAGGAGCTCCCACCTCCCAGAATTTCACACAGTCTTAGCGTTGGACATTCCTGTTTGCTATTGGTAACATAGGTTTTATAGATTTTGTATTATATCAGGGACCACTTTTTAATAAAAAAAAACTATCCATTTTTCTCAACAACAAAAAAGTAGCTCAGTTTTACCCCTTGACATTTTTTTCTCATCTTTACTAGGTCTGTTTTGCAGGGTTTTGTCACCTGAAATTTATTTGGAATAATGTCAGAACCTAATGACATTACAAACACTGACAGGTACTATTTTTGGCAGTGAAGATTTAGAGTATAATTCTATAGAATTTGCTTTTGTCCAAATACTAATGATTTATAAAAACTAATAGGGCATGAAGAAAATGCAGACTTTACTTAAAAATTATTTTTTTATCATCTTAATTTCTCTAGCTTATTTTTATCTTTCTGCTCCAATGGCAGAGTGTCAGAGCAGTAGCTGTTCCCTGAAAAAGGGAACAGGCTTCTTCCAAAGGTATTTCCATGGCACCTCAATAAATCAGCGAGGAGAGGCACCTTAGAGACCAGTAAATCAGCACTCTGGGCTCTGTCCTTCTCTCATTATACCTTCCTTCCTGAGCATGTGAGGCTATATTTATCCCCTAAAACAGGCCTTCCATGTGAATGTTTAAGAAAAAAGGATTTTTTTTTTTTGCTTTTTGAAAACTTTAGGAATGTGTTTCACTTTTTGTACATAAAAATATATTTCTGTATGCATATTCTGACTCCTGGGTGAATAAGTATCTGCATATAAAAATATATTTCTATATGCATATTCTGACTACGGGGTGAATAAATATCTGCATATATAGGTCTCTCATTCTTCTCTTTCCTCCTATGTCCTAATATTTGTTTAATGTCAATTCAATTTACATTCATTGAGTAACCTGATATATAATAAACATCATAGGTATTGGGATACAGAAATAAATATGGCAGGCTCCCATTGTATGTGTATATACTAGTATATAATTTGTTTATAAACACACATAATTCTGGTAAAATATTTAGTGTGCTGATCAGGCCACATTATTTTTAGACCATAAAAACCAAGTAAAACTCTACTTTTCATTAAGCCTTTAATTTACAGAGGTAGCATGATTTTCTCTTGAGTCATGTGCAGGTGGCTCCAGACAGGTGGAGAAATAGGAATTATTGTCTTTCATTTTTATCCTTTTATCCAGAACCAGCCCAAAGGTCAGTTAGTCTACTTCTTTGGCAAGGGAAATAATAACCTAAACCCCTAAAAATATTCATTAGCCCTTTGTTTATGTCATAAAATCTTATCTAACTTTAAAAAGCCTTTGTAACCTAATTATAGGAAATGAATAACACTAATTTTAGAACCTCGCCTATTGAGTTTAGCAATAGCTCAAAATTTATTTATTGAATAATTTGATGTAGACTACATCTCACACTTTAATTCAATGGAATGGGAAATCTGTTTTTATAAATTATTTTAATCACATGAGAACTTTCAGAAAATTTATCTTTGTAAGCTAATTTTGTAGAAATTAGTACCTATGTTCCAGTTGGAATTATGTACAGAGATACAAAGGGATGGTGTTGGAGTTAGTGTATGTTTATATATCTTACTAGAGGCCCACTGCATGACATTTGTGCATGGATGGGTGGTTCCTCAGCCCAGCCTGCACCCTCTTGCAGTCTGGGACCCCTTGGGGGATGTCCGACTAGCAGGGGGAGTGGGCCTAAGCTGGCAGTTGGACATCCCCCGAGGGGTCCTTTGTACTGCTGTGGAGCAGGAGAGGCTCCTGCCACCACTGCTGCACTCTCCAGCCATGAGCCCAGCTTCTGGCTGAACAGTGCTTCTCCTGTTGGAACACACTGACCACCAGGGGGCAGCTCCTGTGTTGAATGTCTACCCCCTGGTGGTCAGTGCACACCATAGCGACCATTCGCTTTGCTGTTCAGACTATTTGCATATTAGCCTTTTATTATATAGGCCACATTATTATATTGCGGCAAAAGCTAAGTTTTAGAATCACTAACATATGTAATACATTTTCTATTCATAAACTAATTTGAAAGACTTACCTGTAATCTGAAATAATATGTAACTGAAGGTAAAGAGCTTTTTATATAATTTTAGACACAGAATAATATGAATAATCTTTCTCCTCAGATCTACACAAGACATTGGACATTTCCATGAACCTTTCCACATGTAAGTGTCGGGTTAGAAACAAAGTTGTCATGGGGCCCATTTTGAGGCAAATCTGTGCTCATATGGAATAGTGAGGTGGGGCCAGACTCATCAGGGAGACCTTTGCCTTCTGGAGGTTTGTGTCTAACTAAAGATAGCTGGTCATAAAACCTCAAATTCTTCATTCTGATGTGAAAAGCTCATAGCAGGAGAAGCAGGAAGTGTATTGGAGCCTTTTACAGGGACAGAAACACATGGACCTGTGTGTGTGTGTGTGTGTGTGTAGGAGGATGTCTCATATCAAAGGTGGTTATAATAAGAGATGTCCTTTATGGCCTGTGCCCCAGTGTGCAGCCGTAGCATGAGGACAGGAAGTGGCAAGGTCATTCCTCAGTACTCTTAGCCAAGATAATCTAGAAATTGTAGAAACCCAGAGTAGAGGAGCCTTGAATCCCCAGGGATGTAATTGGTTTGTAGGTTTGTAATTATGGTTGAGGCCCATGATGTAATAGTTTGCTGAGGTCAGTCCATTTGAGTTAGAGACAACTGATGAGACTAGAAATGAATAGGCCATTTTCAAAGACATTTTACTTACAGTATTTATCTTAGAAATTTGTTTCAAATTTAATCAGTGTGATTTTTTTCAGGCTTGTGTATATAATAGCATAATCACAGGCAGAATTGCTTCAGATTTGTGAAACAGACTTCAAGTTAGTTAAATAGAAAAAAAAAAAAAGAATGTGCAATGTTGTATATTGTTAGAATTCTTTAAAGAAAACCTCCTAAACTATCCTTAATAAATTATTTTCTAGAATTTGGGCTATCTAGCTGAAATCTTCATTTATAATTTACTAAGGGCCCAGTGCACTAATTTTTGCACCTTGAAAGGAACTGTGGGCCCCAAGGCTGCAGTGGGCACAGGAGTAGGTCTCAGCCCATCCTCCCTGCCCCAACCTGGACCCTCCCACTGCAGCCTCCAGTCCCCTGTCTGCCAGCAGCCCCACTCCTGTCAATGCTGCTCCCATGTGCTGATGGCGCTGGCCTTGCTCGCACTTGCTGACAGCATAGAGAGATTGGGGCTTGTGCCAGCAGCAGGTGCGAGCATGGCTGGTGCCGTCAGTGGGTGTGAGCGGCAACTGCTGCCCCGATTGCCCCGTAGGAGCAGTGGGAGGTGGAGAAGCCCTTAGGAGCTATCAGGGCTGGCAGCCGCTGCTCACACCCACTGATGGCACCCAGTGATTGAGACCAGCACTAGCAGTGGGTGCAAGTGGGGCCAGCACTGGCAGTGGGTGCGAAAGGTAGCTGCCAGCCCCAATCGCCTCTCAGAAGCAGGGAGAGGTAGAGAATCCCTGAGGGGCAATTGGGGCTGGTGCTGGGGCCGGCAGCGGGTGTGAGCAGTGGCTCCAGTGCCAGCAGCAGATGTGAGTGCCCAGTGGGACTGGTGTGCAGTAACAAAGACTTTTTAGTAACCACCAGAGGCTCGCCCCAATGACAGTGACTAGCGTCCCACCTTGGTCTGGTGCCCCCATTCACCTGCACCACCATCCTGCCACAGCACCACCTGCCATGTTCTGTGCGCACCCCCTAGTGGTCAGCACATACCACAGCGACCAGCTGTTCAGTTGTTCGGTTGTTCCTCCATTCAATCTGTTTGCATATTAGGGTTTTATATATATAGATGTTTTGGCTTAAACAATGAGATGATCTTTTTCACCTTAAAGTCAAATAGCTGGGCTATATTTGACTTGAACCAATTATGCATTGTTCTTGTTACCTAGGAATCAAGGGTGATTACAATATTTGAATCATAAAATAATAGCTTTTTGTGCATTAAGTTGATGCGAGGTAGCTAAGTACTCATCTCTATTTGCCTTTTTTATTCTTCTGTTTTCCTTCTTCCCTTGGTTCTTTGTATAATGGAGTGAATCTACCTTCCTCATACAGATTCAGGGATCTGCTTAGCTTTGAACAAGAATAGACAAAAAAGTCATCAGACATTTTCTTTCTCCAACTTTAAAGTAAAGAACCCCAATGTTTCCAGAGTGAGTTTTAAGGTTTATGGCTCTGAAAATTGCAAGTTAAAAAGCACATCAGTGATTATTTCTGAATTGCAGTAGGAATTATGGACCAGTTTAAAACAGATTGTTGATGTTCTAATGTCACCATAGGTGCCACAGAAGTCTTTTGTAATGAAGATTTTTGTTTATGACTATATCCTTACCCTATATGCTTTTTCTATTACATTATTGTTTTTTCCTTTTTAAGAACTTATTAAAAATAATTCCCAAGGATATAATGTGGACTGCTGCTTAGAACAGATTAATAAAAATGGAAATTTTTATTTTCTATTTCTGAGCTTTGCCCATAGCAGTTTGGTATCTGGGTCTCACTATTACAAAAAATAGAAGTTTATTATTTATACTCAAAGGTAACTATTGGTAGGAAAACTTGATGCTATTTAGTGATCTTCAGGTCAAATGATGTATGTCATACATCATTTTAATAACATTCTATTATTGGTATAAATGCAGTTCTTGGGATGCCATGAGGAAATGAATTCCCTGAGGCCCCCATTGAGGATGAGGTTTCCTGGAAATCTTTACTGATGATGAAAAATGAAGGGGTTCCCATCCATCCCACCATAGAAAAAGTTCAGTCTTATCTTTAGCAGGACCAGGATGAAGGCCACTGCCCAGAGTTTCTGTTCCATATTAAAGTATAGTCCAGTTCAGCATCTGGCTAGCTTAGTTCGTGTTCCCGGCTGCAGTCCATTGCAAGTGCGGTCTGCATGGGCCCTGTGGTTGCTTATGGCCACACAGTAGGCTAGCACACAGGGCCAGTGCAGGTCACGAAACAAGAGAGCACAAGAGCGAACAAGCAAGAGAGAGTAAGTGGAGAATAAGAAAGCAAGAGCAAGAGCCAACAAGAGCGAGGGAACTCTTTGGGGATTTTACCCTCCAAAGATTTCATGTGCTTGCAGTGGCTCTACCCTCATAGCAAATGATCTTTTCCCCAGACTGACACACAAGCACCTTCCCTACTTCACCCCAACTTCACTCTGCATGTGCCCCTCTCCCCCTTTGATCCCTTCCATCTGTGATTTGCAGGGAATGGACTGGTGGTTCCCTGGGGAGCGTGAAGCTGTGGCTTCCTGGTGAAGCTATCCAGATAACCATGTTTATAATATCTAGCTCCCTTTTGTTCTCTTCCTATTATTAATTTTAACTAGCTAGTTGTGACAATAACAGCACAGTGTAACAGCCAAGAAATTGTCCTTAGTGTAAGGTTTGTCTTCCCATCTATCTTCTATATATATAAAAGCCCATGCAATAGGCCGATGGTAGCTATGACATGCACTGACCACCAGGGGGCAGACGCTCAATGCAGAAGCTGCCAAACTACAGTGACTTGGCAGCTGCAGTTTTCAAATTATGCAGCTGGAACCAGAGAGGAGGGAGTCTGATTCCCAGGGGTGTTATCCAAGAACTGCCCCCTCGCAAACTGGGACCCCTAGGGGGATGTCGGAGAGCTGGTTTCGGCCCAATCCCCACAGGCCAGGCCGAGAGACCCCACAAGTACATGAATCCATGCATGGGCCTCTAGTTCTTACGATTTTTCTCAGAATGCATGGTAACCTAGATACTAAAACTGAGCTTATACATTCATTTGAGGAAGAGGAATTTATATCTTTTACCTTTAGTTGTGTTAGTTTTCTGCATGAAATAAATTAGCAAATATTTTGTATGACAATAACATACACTTAAAAATGCCCAATATTTAAAATGCTAGCCCTAACTAGTTTGACTCAGTGGATAGAGCATGAGCCTGTGGACTAAAAGGTTCCAGATTTTATTCTGGTTAAGGGCTTGTACCTGGGTTGCAGGCACATCCCCAGTAGGAGGTGTGCAGGAGGCAGCTGATTGATGTTTCTCTCTCATCGATGTTTCTCTCTATCCCTCTCCCTTCTTCTCTATAAAAATCAATAAAATATATTTTTTAAAAATGCTAGAATTTGGAGTTAGGAAAGGTTTATGATTAAAAAGCTGCCAGCTGGAGAAGATTAGGGTAGAGGAGGGTGATTGCTGGTCCTCACATCCATCTTAACCCAGGCCAAAGCTCAGGCTTCTTTTATTAATTTTTAAAAATTTTGTTTTATTGCTTAAAATATTACAAAGAATAGTACATATATCTCCTTGACCTTCTGCTGGCCTCCTTACCCCCCTCCCAGTGTTTTTGTGTCCATTGGTTATGCTTATATGCGTGCATAAAAGTCCTTTGGTTTATCTCTTACCCTCCCTGCCCCCAATCCTCCCTGGCCTTCCTGCTATAGTTTGACAGTCTGTTTGACACTGCTCTGCTTCTGTATCTATTTTTGTTCACCAGTTTATAATGGTCTTTATTATCCATAAATGAGTGAGATCATGTGGCATTTTTCTTTCATTGCCTGGCTTATTTCACTTAGCATAATGCTCTCCAGTTCATCCATGCTGTTGCAAATGGTAAGAATTCCTTTTTTCTTACATCACAAAAAGGGAAAATGGGAGGCGCTGTTTTTATACAAACTCAAGTCCCAAGTAGAATTCCTCTACAATTAGCAAGTCTAAAGCAGGAGCTGTGGGAACCAAGCCGGCCCACAGGAGGATGAGGTCCGAGAGACCCAGGATTTCACTCTGTTACAGATGGAAGGTTTTATTATGTAAGGATTCCTTTGAATTCAGACCATTTTTGGCCAAAGTAATTTAGAAGTCTCTGTACAGGGAACAAAACAACAGTCACACTGTAACTGGGAAGTGGAGTCGTGGTCAGTAGCATTTATTTAAAGGACAGTAACATGGAGAAGACACAGGCCTTAGAGTGGAAACAAAGTGCTTGCTTTGATGAACCCTTCTCACTGCCTTACATGGGTATTTCATGTACCTTTATGGGTTTCTGGTTATTTATCATGTCTGTGTGTTCCCATATTTGGGTCTTCATGCAAATGAGAGTCTTCCGAGAAAGTGTCTTTTAAAGGGGAATTCATGTTGCGCTTTGAACACTATAATTCATTGTTTAGCCCATTAATATGTGAAATACAGGGATTGTAAATAAGGCAAATCTTGTTTTTCATCTCCTCCTTTCTTGCCTATGGAGCTGGCACCCTGTGATAGCTTTTGCTTTCCAGCATCTCACAGACATCCAGTTCTCTCTACTCCTGTTAGTGATTCTATTCGCTCAACAGTGGTTAACTACAGTTTTCACCGTCAATTATTAATGAATGCTTCATTTTATCTGTAGTATGACTTTGCTAACAAAACTGCTGTGAAGTTAATTACCTGGCAGTTTTTTAAAGGATACAATCCAACGAAATGGCTTTTGCTGTTAAATTGTCATGTAGACCACTTTTGTGATTACAGGGTAACAACAGATCCCTTTGATAACTAAGCCAAGCAGATAAAATATTCACAGAACCAAAATCCGGTGGGGTGTGGAACCTGTGGCTTTGCAATTTGGAAGGCATTTGATTATGTCCTTGGTAGATTGTTCATGTTCTTTGAACCTAGTTGAAAAAAAAAAAAAAAAGGTTTATATCTCAGCCTGCGGAGCTCCTCACATTTAACACAGAATACGTGGCTTCCACAAATGGAGGTGTCCCAGGCAGCAGAGGTGTGCGCCACAAACAATGGCGGGAGACAGCTGGCTACAGGCACATCAAGAGGCTGCACTGCGAAGCCAGCTGAATGGTGGAGAATGGATGTTCAGGGAATGGAAACTCCTAAAAGACTCCTATAGTTCTAGGCTAAAGACTCCTGTCTGCCTTGACTCATTTGAAAAATTCTTCTCCATGGAAATTCTGAGGCAGTAGGTTTGAGATTTTGAATTAGGAGTTCTCTGTGTGCTCTTAGGAGGAGCACAGTCATGATGTCTAGCTTAAGTGGCCAGATTTAGCAAATAAAAATACAGGACGCCCAGAAAACAAGTATGCGTCTGTGCCCTACTGTATTTTTTTCATCTGGAAACTCTACATTTGGGTTTTATTTTTATTTTTTAAATCTCACATAACAACTTACACTTATTTTCCTATCACAAATAGTAAGGGAATTCAAAAAGCCAAATGGGTATAATTATGTTACTTTGCCAACATTTCCCTTAATTTAGCTTGGGGGCAGTTTTGAGAGTTTTTGTAACTATTTCAAAGCAGTGGTTTCAAATCTGAGTACCTATTGTATTTTTACCTGGAGAACTAATAAATCTTATTGAGGTATTGATACCATTGTAATTAACTAGTTATTAATAATAGGAAAGAAGCAAAGGGAAGGCCAGATAGTATAGGCATGTCACTGGGCAGCTTCACCAGGATACAACTTTACATTCCCCAGGGGTCCAACGAAGGAGAGATAGACACATGCCCAGTAAAGTGGGGGTGACATAAGGAAGGTGCTTTCTGTCAGTCACACCTAAGAACAAAGGTCATTGGCCAGAATGGATGTGGCCACTGCAAAGGCAAGACATTTGGGATATGTATTCCCCTGAACAAAGGAGTTTGCTCTCTTCTGCTCTTACTGCTCTTGAGACTCTTGGGACTCTTGGGACTTGCCGGACTTTGGGTTTGTGAGGCTCCTCTTATTTGCCCACATGGCGCACAGCCACATGAGCCCCACACATAGAGACTGATGGACTGCAGCTAGCTTGATGCTGGGCTGGACCTGGCTCCAACAGGAGAATAAAACTTTGGACATTGACTTTGCTTCAAGCCCTGCCGAAACCCCAACTACGCTTCTTCTGTGACTGCACTAAGGCAAATGGTACTTTGGAAACACAAAGATTTAGTTCCATGGATATAAAAATTTCTACCATATCTCATCCTCCCATGGGGCCTCCGGAAATACTTATTCCAATGGAACCCCCAAAACCCCACTTCTATCAATAACAGTGGAGAGGATATTTATCATTAAAACGTTGTTCACACCCAAAGAATATGCAATACCAAGAGTGAACCCTAGTATAAACTATGAACTCTAGGTGAAAATGATGTGTCTGTGTAAGTTCATCAATTGTAATAGATGTACCACTCTGGTGGGGTATGTTGCTACTGGGAAGGCTGTATATTTGTGGAGTCAGGAGATATTATAAGAAATCCCTCTGCTTTCCTGTCAATTTTGTTGTGAACCTAAAACTGCTCTAAAAATTAAGTCTGTTAGCTCTGGCTGATGTGGCTCAGTGATTAGAGCGTTGGCCTGCACACGTGAGGGTCTCAGATTCAATTTCAGGTTAAAAGTTCCTACCTGGAATGTAGGTTCGATTCCCAGCCTCATGCTGGAGGCAACCACTTGATGTTTCTCTCTTTCAATGTTTCTCTCTCCCCCTCTTTACTCCCTCCCTTCTGCTCTCTCTAAAAATCAATGAAAAACATATACTTAGGTGAGGATTAGCAATAATAAAAAATTAAGTCTATTAAAAAAGTCAATATAGACTTAAAAAAATTATTTATGTTCTTTATTAAAGTATTATATATGTCTCCTTATCTTCCCATTGGCACCCACCCCCCATTCATGCCCTCACACCCCTAGAGTCTGTGTCCTTTGGTTATACTTATATGCATTCATACAAGTCCTTTGGTTGATCTCTCCTATTTCCCCCACCCTCTCCTGCCTTCCCTCTGAGGTTTGACGGTCTGATCAATGCTTCTCTGTCTCAGGATCTGTTTCATAAACTGATGAAGTTTATGTTGTTCATTATAACCCACAAATGAGTGAGATCATGTGATATTTATCTTTCTCCAACTGACTTATTTCACTTAGTTCTCCAGGTCCATCCATGCTGTTGCAAATGATAGGAGTTCCTTCCTTTTTACTGCAGTGTAGTATTCCATTGTGTAGATGTACCACAGTTTTCTAATCCATTCACCTGTTGATGGGCACTTAGGCTGTTTCCAAATCTTAGCTATGGTGAATTGTGCTGCTATGAACATAGGGGTGCATGTATCCTTTCTGATTAGTGTTTCTAGTTTCTTGGGATATTTTCCTAGAAGTGAAATCACTGGGTCAAATGTGAGTTCCATTTTTAGTTTTTTTGAGGAAACTCTATACTGTGCTTCACAGTGGCTGCACCAGTCTGCATTCCCACCAGCAGTGCCCTAACCTGGGATTAAACCCTAACCAACTGAGCTACCTGGCCAGGGCCAGTAGTTGAACTTTCATATATGAAAAAGAAAAGCAAGTATAGTTATAATTTTAAACACTATCATTCTCTCAATGAACAATTAAGAAGGATACATATGTGTTTATTTAGTCACTAAGAAATGTATG
The DNA here is from genome assembly GCA_004026665.1 of Murina feae. NCBI lineage: Eukaryota > Metazoa > Chordata > Mammalia > Chiroptera > Vespertilionidae > Murina > Murina feae. Next base: position 52,144 of record PVJC01004042.1, on the reverse strand, counting down.
GATGGGATATGTGACTGCAATTTGTTTCTCAACTCTAGTTTGTCATTAGAGTTGGGTCTTTAGATCACCTCCTATCCCTATCTCCTATCTCCTAGTTTCAGAGTGGTAGATATTAAGACTTGATTAAAAACAGTGTGTGTGTGTGTGTGTGTGTGTGTGTGTGTGAGAGTTTGGTGATATTTTCATTAATAAATTATTTTTAAAACAAGCTTCTTCATAGCAGTAATGTGTTTAAAATTAGCAACAATAAGTCTTCATAAATCATTCAAACAGAGTTGATATGCACCTGCAGCTGAATGTACCAGGACACATCTTGTCACAACTTTTTCTCTAGAGAGAGATTCCAGGTAACATTCAGTTTCCTAGAGAGGGTTATTAATCCTTCAAAGATGGTTTGTTGCTCTCCAATAGCCCATTTTCTGAATCCATTCCCACTTTTGTAGAGACTTTTCTTCCTTTTAGGTATGCAACACATTAAGCATGCCTACACCTACCCTGTAAAAGCCGGTAAGGTTCTAGTACCTGTCATAGATGCTAGTTGCCTGCCTGCCTTTGAAGCAGCTTTATTAAAGCAAGCACATGCACATTTATTTTAATTATCAAAAGAAAGACCTCTCCCTCCTACCCTGATTTCAGACATCAACATGGACATGGAGGAAGAGTTCCCTGCAAGCGAATACTGATAGGTTTTTAAACACTGCTTTTACAAATCAGAAGTCTGATTCTGAAATGCACAAGTTCTTTTTTTTTAAAAAAATATTTTCATTGATTTCAGAGAGAGGAAGGGAGAGGGAAAGAGAGAGAGAGATAGAAACATCAATGATGAGAGAGAATCATTGATCAGCTGCCTCCTGCACGCCCCCTATTGGGGACTGAGCCCAAAACCCAGTCCTGTGCCCTGACCGGGAATCCAAATTGTGGCCTCCTGGTTCATAGATCGATGCTCAACCACTGAGCGACACTGGCCAGGCTGTGTACAAGTTCTTCATGAAATGTTCTTACAAGAAAGATGGTCAAAGGAACAGAACAATCAGGCCTCTTAGGCTTCTCCGCATGCTTCCCTCCCTTTAGGCTGTGCATCGAGGGGGTGGTAAGATGGTGGAGGAAAAGAGACATCTAGCTTTCCCTGGTGGCTTTGGCCCAGTGAGTTGCAATGGAAATCTCCATGGTCATTTGTGGGAAGGAGATGGTGTGGGATGGTGTGAGGTTGGAGGGCATGTGGAGAGGACTGAGGTGGAGAGAATGCCTTTTGGAAGGTTTGGGGCAGGTTGGAAGGTTGGAAGATCAGAGTGGGAAAAGGAAAATTCCAGGAAGTGAGTGCTGTCCATGGAAAGTGACCCAGGGGGTCTTCCAGGGGTGAGGACGACGGAGCCCCTAGCGCTAGGATGCTTGCATGCATGACTCTGAACACCAGGTTCTGTGATGCAGGTCTAATTTTATTGAGGAAGTACAGCAGTATATATGGTGGAGGTGGCCAATCATAGAACGTCTTCATAGGGAGCCAATGAGCGTCAAGGTAGGGGTACTGTGTACGTGGCTCTAGGAGGGGCTCAGACGGGCATTGCCATCTTCCTGGTTTGCCAGAAAGATCTGAACTGCTGGAGTGTGCTCACAGCATTGTATCAGCCACTGCACCGAGATAAACCTCCTGTGCTCTACCTACAGAAAGAGTGCGGATGAGAACAGTGATGGTGAAAGGATTGATGCACCTTAGGAAAATGCTATCCTTTGGCATTTTCTCAGGACACAGAATAGAGATGGGGATACTTTCAATTAGTTATCGTTCATTGGACATACCTTAGTTTTTCCTTGTGGAATGGCAATAATGATTTGCATCCTGTTTTAGAAGTTATTGGTGATAGAGAAACTTATGCCTGTTTATCAACTGTGCCCTATTGCAGCCCTGAAATGTATTGTCTCTCTTTTCCAGGAGAGGAAAAGTCCTAATACATTTGGGACATTTTCTTTTGGTTTAGAATTTTCAGGAGAATCTATATTTTTGGCACATTAAATTTCTTTAATGTTTAATATTTTGTGAACTACAGACTTTATCTTATCTGATGTCTATTCTGATGCATTAAACAGTGCATTAACGTGTACTTCTAATAACAAACTCCTTAATAAATGGTTCACTTAAAACACTGTCATTTTATTTTTATATAGAGCATTTTAGTTTTGATAGAGCAGTTTTGATGAGCAAATGGCTGTAAACTATTTCCTTTTAGTTCTAGAATTTTGGATTTGTCAAAGTCCTAACAGTTCCTTGAAACATCCAAATAAAAACATCGTATAACAAAAGTAGGTCACAGTCTGCTTTTGTTATATAAAGAACTAGAGGCCCGGTGCACAAAAATTTGTGCACTTGGGGGTCCCTCAGCCTGGCTTGTGCCCTCTTACAGTCTGGGACCCCTCGGGGATGTCCACCTGCTGGCATGCCTGGCTAGCCTGGGTGAGGGGCAGAGGGCCGTTTCAGGCTGCCCACAACCCCTTCAGCATTCAGGTCCCTACTGGGGTGCCTGGCTGGGAGCAGGTATCTGGGATTTATTTAACTTCTATAATTGAAACTTTGTTGCGTTGGTCACCCCCTCTTGCCCCCACTCGAAGCCTGGTTGCCCTTGGCAACCCAAGGTCCCAGCCCCTCAGGTATCTGGGGTTTGTTTATCTTCTATAATTGAAACTTTGTAGCCTTGAGTAGAGCTCAGGATCCACAGGGCCTTGGCTTCCTCCATTGCCCAGGGCAACTCCAGCTCCGTGGCCGCCGCCATCTTAGTTGAGTTAATTTGCATATTTGCTCCTGATTGGTTGGTGGGCATGGCTTGTGGGTGTAACAGAGTGAGGGTCAATTTGCATATTGCTCTTTTATTAAATATCTTGAATATTACTGATTTTTTTTTCTTTAAAATATAACCTCTGTTTTTTCTTAGAAGAATATTTAGTTAGTTTTCAGATAGATTCTTTTATAAGAATTTTCATTTGGAGGACAGATTATTAAACCTTTGTAGCAAATATATATTTAGATACTTGAATGGACCCAATTAGTGCAAAGTGTTATATATTTGAATTTATTGACATTAAGCCATTTAATTCAAATGAAAAAAAAAGTGACTAATTATCTTTAATTTTGTAATTATGTCTAAACTGTCAAAATACACGCACACATACACACTCACACACACAACATATGCATTCAAATTCACTTGTGTGAAAGGGTTTTCTTTGTGTGTGTGTGTGTGTGTGTGTGTGTGTACTAATTTTTTCAGAAGTTTATATTTTGGGCTTCTATTTGATTATATAAATAAAAATATACTGCAATTCACTTGCATAATTTCATAATTTTTCTCTTTCTATTTTAATCAAATTGCCTTTGTCTTTTAAAAAGGGATATAAGGAAAATAATGACTTTTTGTATTTTACCCCCTAAGCACACCCAAAATTTTAGGATTCTCATATAAAGTAGCAAGCATTTACTCTAAAAGTAAATCCAAAGAAAAAAAGGTTTCTATGACCAACTAACCATATGGGGATCGGATTCCAAATTCAGAGAATAAAATGTTTTATTAAAACATGTTAGCTCATCTCTTCCAGACTGTGCTTTGGAAATAGCCACTGGCCCTCCTTCAGGTGATCTCAGGCAGCGGTTCATTTTCTTTTGTTAATAGAAATAGATAAATAGAGAAAGATATTTCTGACTAATATGTAATCCCTCATGCTGGCATGCATCAGCATGTTGTATAACTATGCCTCTATTTATGGTTTCAGTATTTGTTTTGTTACATTTAAATTATAAAAATAATGTTAGTTCCTGGCCCTTTGCAATGGATCCTCACTGAGCTCAAATTGAGAACAAACATCTTACTGTTTTCTGAGCCTGTGTGTCGGTGACCAGCAAGGACATCTATTAGCACGCAGTGATATGCCTAAGAGATTTTGTTTTAGGCTAAAGCAGAAGGATTTTCTTTTAATCACAGGAGTACATTGGTGGTAAAGTAGGTAAATATGAACAATGGAGGGAGCAGAATGACTATAGCCCATTTGGATTTTTTAAAAATATATTTTTATTAATTTCAGAGAGAGGAATGGAGAGGAAGAGATAGCAACATCAATGATGAAGAGAATCATTGGTTGGCTGCCTCCTGTACACCCGCTACAGGGAATCTAGCTGGGCTCGATCTGGTGAATTTTTGAGCATTGGCTGAGCAAGGTACAAGAAAAAGCTGAAGGAGCTGCTTTCCTGGGACATGCCATACTTGCCTGATACTTGTGAGAGTAGTTAGGCTGCTGCAAGGACAGAAACAGTAGCGATGAGAGTCTATAAAAGAACTTCCTTCTAACCTCAGACAGCGACCAGCAAAGCTCTGACTCTTCAAAGACTGGCTGCTCTGGGAACACAGGGAGGTGGTGCTTTGACATGGGCACAGACATTTCACAGGCACATAAAGCCATGCCAGTGACTAGCAGTTTTCATAAAGGGAGGCAACTCCAGAAGGAAAAGTTGGGAGCATATCTATTCTTTCCCTTTCAGAAACTCCCAGAAATACCTGGATAGGGGACTCTTTTTGGGGGCTGGAGTCCTTCCTCCATGAGTCTTAAGGACAGTGACCCAGTGAAATTTGGATGTTTACTGTTAATGCAGCTTCTTTCTCCAAAGGTTGCTGAGGGCTGGAGAAATTCGCATTATCTTTATGGAATTTCAAAATCACCAGGACTATCCTTTTTTAAAAGGGGTACACCCAATAATAAAATGCAAATAAAAACCCACAATGCCTGACTGATACTCACTAATGTAGTTTTGTTTCCACAGTTTGGGTTCATTATGAAACTTCGGAAATGTCTCTGTGCATATTAATGAGTTTAATAATTAGACGAGGAATGAGAATGTGTGGTTCAAAAGCAATTAGTCAACATTATTAAACCATAATCTATACAATGTATCTATATTTATTGAGAAAGATTGCATTCTCAGTTTTAGAATTTAAGGCTTACATATGAAATTATTAGATAATTTATGTGACAGTAAAATTAGGATTACAATTCCATTCCTATTTACTTAGTGCTAGAAAACAGCATTAAACTAAAGCATGTATTATTTTACTCCTAGAGGCCCAGTACATGAAATTTGTGCATGGGAGGGTGGTGGGGGGATGGTCCCTCAGCCTGGCCTGCACCCTCTCACAATCTGGGACCCCTTGGGGGATATCCGACTGCTAGTTTAGGCCCTATGGAATCGGGCCTAAACTGGCAGTTGAGAATCAGGCCTAAACCAACAGTTGGACATTGCTCATGCAATCTGGGACCTTTGGCTCCTAACCACTCGCCTGCCTACTGTTTGATTGCCCCTAACCACTTGCCTGCCTGATTGCCCCTAACCCCTCTGCATGCCTGCTTGATCACTCCTAACAACTCGCCTGCCTGCCTCATCACCCATAAACACTTGCCTGCTTGCCTGATAGCCCCTAACCATTCTGCCTGCCTGCCTTATTGCCTCTAACCATCTGCCTGCCTGCCTGATCACACCTAACCACTCACCTGCCTGCCTGATTACTCCTAACCACTTTCCTGCTGCATCATTGCCCCTAAACACTAGCCTGCCTGCCTGATCACCCTTAACTCCTCTCCTGCCTACCTAATTGCCCCTAACTGTCTCTGCCTTGGCCCCCACTGCCGCACCTTTGTCTGGAAGGATATCTGGAAGGTTGTTCAGCTGTCCAGTCTAATTAGCATATTACGCTTTTATTACTATAGATACTGTGCTGAAATTGGAGGTATGTTAGCTAGATAATGGCTGGTTTTCAACATACTCTATACTATTTCACTTTAGAATTTCAAAACACTTCAGATTGAAGAACATTATTAGTGTACTATGGGATGTTTGTCCAAAAATATATCTTGAAGAGCTATTTATTTTATTTGCATTCTTTCACTACTAAAGCAACAGACAGAATGCTCCAATACTTGACTGACATTTATCAAACAAGTCATTTATTTTCTTTTAGTCTCTGTTTTGTCATATGTAAAAGATGGATAAAAGAAGCCCTAATGTTAGGGTTGACGTGTTAAGGAATTGAGACATGGTGTCTCCCAGCACATCTATTTGCATTTTGCAACAGCAAAGTCCTGGCTTTAAATTCTGTTCTTTGGTCTTCTTGCTACCCATTGTTCTCTGGTTATATTTATGTTATCTCAATTTCATAATTCTATACTTAGACGTGCCTCTGTCAATGATGTGGGATAAAGTATATTTTTAACTCCAATAAATCTACAAATCCATTGTTTTCTTTTGAAATGTCTTTTGTGTTTTTCTATTTCTCTTCCTAATACCACAAGTCTAGTTTGGGTTTTTACCACTTTATGCATGGATTACGGAGCAAGCAATCATCTTTAGCAGGCATCTCTGACAGCTGAGTTTCCTCTTCCATTTGATGTGCATTATATTACTTGGATTATTTTTATTTTCCTTAAAAAACACATGGTACCCCCCTCCCCCATCAACAAAAAGAAATTTGGGTAGACTGACAAATATTTAAATTATATCATGCCTTAATTTCTTTAATATATATATTTCAGAGAGGAAGGGAGAGGGAGAGAGAGATAGAAACATCAATGGTGAGACAGAATCATTGATTGTATGCCTTCTGCACGCCCTACCCTGGGGGATCGAACCTGCAACGCAAGCATGTGCCCTGACCAGGAATAGAACAACAACCTCCTGGTTCATAGGTCGACGCTCAACCACTGAACCATAATGGCCGGGCTCATGCCCTAATTTCTTCCTCACTTTTATGGCTCTTTATAAAAGGAACATTTCCCCTCCCCCCAAAGTCCTTCCTCATACATTCTTTTCACTTCAGGAAGGAGGGCTTACTTTGTTTGTTCTTTGTTTGCTTTCGCTGTCCTTGTTTATTCTGGCCTGTCTGCCAGACTGTTCCCCTCATCCACCATGCTGCTCCTTATTCCCCACCTATACTTCTGGGATCATTTGGGTTTTTCTCTGCTCTTAAAGCTTTCAATTCAAGTTATACGTAAACTTGCCAAATAATTATGTCTATAGTACTCCTTTGCCAGTGGTTTTTATGCAGACGACTAACTGACCCCTGGCGTTTTTTATATTGTGGTTAAGTGTAACATAAAATTTATAATTTATCAGTTTTGAGTGTACAGTTCAGTGGCAACCGTTAGCAATAACCATTTCCAGAAAGTTTTCATCATCACAAACTGAAACTCTATATCCATTAAACAATAACTCTCTATTCCTCCCTCCCTCAGCCTCTACCATTTTTCCTTTATAAATTTGACTATTTGAGGTACTGCAAATAAGTGGAATCATATGATATTGTACTTTATGTCTGGCTCATTTCTCTTAGTACACGGTTCTCATAGTGCGCCCATATTGTATGAATTTCATTCCTTTTTAAAGATGAATAATATTTCATTGTGTGTATACCACCATCTTTTGTTTGTTCATTCATCTGCTGATGGACAATTGGGTTGTTTCCACATTTTGGTTATTGGGAATAATGTAGTTATACACATTAGTGTTCAAATATGTGTTCTAGTCTCTGCTTTCAATTATTTTGTGTATATCCCCATAAGTGGAATTATGGATCCTTGTATGTTTAATTTATTAAGGACCTATCAATCTGTCTTTAACAGTGGTAGCACCATTTTATATCCCCACCATCAATACACAAGGGTTCCAGTTTCTCCATAACCTTGTCAACACTTATTTTTCACTTTTGGATACTAGTCATCCTAATGGGCTTGTAGTGGTATCTTATTGTGGTTTTGATTTGTATTTCCCTAATGATAGTGATGTTGACTCTTTTTCACTGTGCTTTTTGGCCATTTTGCATGCATTTGAATTGGATCTTTTAAAATTTATTGGTGAGAACTTTTTAAACAGCACATACTGAAAAAGTTTAACATGTTTTTGAAGACTGAGTCATCACAGGGAGCATGAACTGTGTGCATGACTCATAGAGAACCGTGGAGGGACAGAGGGCTTTTCGATAGCCTTAGATTTCTTACTTATTTGGTAGATTATTTAAATGTTTTCTGTCAATTTCTTTGTTTATAGCAGCTCTTCTCTTGGGTGTCAGTGTGCCTGTGTTTGTAAGCAATTTTTTTTCCTAACTTGATGTCTTAATTGTATTTTTCTTAGAAACCAGGTATCCAAAGTTAGAGTTATGCATATATTAGATTAAAAGGCTCTTGTGAAGTTTTAAGGACTTACCTGTGGAGAGAGAGAAGAAGCTCATTGAATGGAGTTGCTCATGTTAAGCACATTGTTTACTTTTGTTTGTTACTGATGAAGCTATGTAATATTTCCTGACAGTCTTTTCTATAGAAGTGGGGTTTTTCATGTGGAGCAGCCATATTTGGTCGTTTAATTATCTCTATTTATGTTGAATATTCAGTGCGCATCTAATGAATATATTTTAGTTTCTTTATGGTGGCTTACTCAAGTTGTAACACAGGACAGTTTCCCTGCCAATTTTAACCAGTTTTTTCATTGATTAATTCTAAAATTATGGACATTATTAAGGAGAGGCTTTGAGATTTATTTTGATGCTTTTAAAAATATAAATTTGCCCACTTTTTACTGTGTGACAAATAACCCCCAGACTTAGTGGTTGAAGGAGACATCATTAGCTTACTCACGATTTTTGGATTGACAATTTGGGATAGGCTCAGCTGGGCAGTTCCTCTGATGGTCTTCCTCAAGTTCCCTCCTGTGGCTGTAGGCAGCTGGCAGGTCAGACGTCTTCATAGGTTCTGGAAAGCAACAGGAAAGGACACACTCCAGTGTACAAGCATTCTCTGTGTCTCTCAGGTTTGCTAAGGTTCTTTAGCCAAAGAAGTCACATGGCTAAGTCCAGATTTAGGAGAAAGAGAAATGGATTCTATCTCTCCATGAAACGAGCTGCAAACTATTCTGACTATTGTTTTGTTTTCTGTCTATCACAATATTAGTATCACCTTATGACCTTGATTTTGTTAGTGTAGTATCAGTCCCATATGCAAAAAGTATATCCAAAATAAAACACTAACATGTTCTATATAGACAGATGCAATCAATATAGGATTTTTAAATGGTATGAAGTTGGATATCTTATTTGCTTGAATTGTTAGTTTAAAATGTTTCTCAAACAGGTTTTTTTGAAAAAAAACTACACATTAACATTTGTTTTTCTTACTTTTATCAGAGTTCATAAGGTAAGAAGATCACTACAATATCCAAATCACTGTGTATTAATTATATAAGACAATTGAATGCCAAAAATCTTAACATTAAATCACTCCCCAAAGTAGCTTGTCCTTTTAAATTTTAACTTCTATAGAATATCATTAAAAAGAAAGAAAAAAGGAAGTAAAAAAGGAAATATAGGATAAAATTTTAGTCATAAATCCATTGAAGTTACCAAAGTTATTTGGAAGCTAATTATGACTATGCAAAGCAAATGATGTGAGAATGAATTAATGAAGACTAGCTACCTTCTACAAGCTAATGAGGCATGCTTTATACCAATAGCGTCACAGATTAAAAAATTAGATTTCTCAGTGCTTAGAAAAAAGGAGCAGCCCAAGTCAAGAATGACACGCAAGGCCAAAGGAGTTTCCAAAGGCATTCTCTGTGATTAACAGTCTTTGCTCATTTTTCTATAATTTCTGTGATACTACAGAGTGTAGAATCCCTGAAATTCCCTCATCTCTTATCTCCCCTCCTCCCTAAAATAATCAGCGTGGGGCAGAAGTGGTAGTTTGTTCAAATGCATTTCTTCCTCAGGTGTTGGTGTTTCAGTGCAGTGTATGGATAGTACCTCTTTTTCCTCAACTTGTCATGATTATGCAGGTGATTTTCAACCAAGTTCTTTTTATATCTTCTTTTCTCCATTAACATGTGTATGTATGTATATATGTATGTATGTATGTATGTGTGTGTGTATAGTTTATATATAGTGCTAGAAACTATTTTAAGCAATTTATTTGTATTAACACTATGAGGTAGGTACTAAAATTATTCCCACTTATAAATAAGAAAACTGAGGTACAAATAAATTAAATTATCAAACCAGAGACACACTGCTAAAAAATGATGTCATGTGGGCTCTGAACTCCCATTTTTAACAACTCTGAAGTAGTACTCAATCTCTATATGTAAAATAGTTTGACTCATTTGGGAGAGATGACTTTAAAAAATACGAAAGTCAAACATTAATATATTGGGCCTGATTCAGCCATGGAGATAAAATACTCTCTGGAATAATTTAATATCAGTCTTAAAAACAGAAGATAATGTTTTAGATCTTATCTTCTTAATAGTTGTGTGAAGTTGTTCAAGACATTTCAAAGAAACATTTCAACTAATGCTGTAAGGATTATATATAGTTAATTGCACTCAAATCCATAGAAAATATTAAGATTTTATTACATTTATAAAATAGGCTATCTAATCTAATAAAAGAGTAAAATGAAAATTAACCCTCACTCCATTACACCTAAGCCATGCCCACCAAACAAGCCACACCCAACAGCCAATCAAAGCAATGGTATACAAATTAACCCAAGATGGTGGCTGGCAGCCACAAAGTTAGAACAAACAGGAGGCTTCAGTTGCACCAGCGATGGAGGAAACTGACTGCCTAGGCCAGCTGTGGCCTCCACTCAAGGCAACAAAATTTCAATTAAAGAAGATAAATAAATCCCAGAAACCTGCTTCCAGCCAGCCTTGCTTCCCAGCTGGGTCAATGGGAGCTGTGGCCAGCCTGTGAACAGCCCCCAGTCCCTCATCCGGCTGGCCAGGCACCCAGGTAGGGACCCAAACCCTGAAGAGGCTGTGGGCACCCTGCGAATAGCTATCAACTCCTCACCCAGGCTGGCCAGGCACCCCAAGAGGGACCTGAACCATGTGGGCAGCCTGAAAATGGCCCTCAGCCCCTCACTCAGGCTGGCCACACCCCTATGGAGTGAGGGTCTCCACTGGGGGGCTTGACCAGCCTGTAAACAGCCATCAGCCTCTCACTCAGGCTGGCCAGGCATTCCAGCAGGTGGACATCCCCCGAGGGGTCCCAGACTATGAGAGGGCACAGGCTGGGCCAAGGGAACCCCCCAAGTGCACAAATTTTTGTGCACCGGGGCTCTATTGTACTATAAATTGGAAGCCAAATCTAACATGTATCTTGCACTAGATAGTTGTGATTGAATAAATCACTTAAAAATTTTGCCTTATTTCCCCAATTATAAAATAGAACAATTTTTAAAACCTAACCTCTAAAATGATCACAGGAATGTAGGAAAGAAAAATGAGAATGTAAGAAAGGGCTTTAAGAGGTATGGTATAAATCCAAACTGGTAGGTAGCATTGCTACACACAGAACTCAAAAAATATTAAATTTTATATGATATTTAGGTCCCTTTTAAGATCTCTCTTGTGTTCAAATAGGTGTTGGTATTGAAAAAAGTTGGTGGTTATTGATAATATACAATCCTATTTTGTCTAGGAGGCTGTATGATTTATTCTATATGTTTCTTTCCTTTATGGTTTTACATTAAATTTTCTAAAACTTCCAAGTATGGAAGCCAATAATGTTTTAAAATATTTTATACTAGGTATATATGTTACTTTGTTTAACCCCACATAACTCTCGGCTTTCTTTGAACCTGAATGGAGGACCAGATTTGATATACTCTGATATCTGATAGAGAAAATGAATATACTGTATTTCTCTTAGGTTTGAAAGGATGTTTATATAAGAATTACATGAGGCCAGAGGATACATCTTTGTTGGATTATTTTTCTTTCATTCTTTTAAAAATAATTAGTATAGTGGTTTATTATACAAGTAATAGCTTGTTTTAATCATTAGTTTATTTTTTCTAATGCTTTGAAGCATAACCTTGATGGGGAGGGATGAGTGGAGAGTATTAAGGAATTGGATGGTAAATATAGACTCATTTGCCAAATTACATGTTAGTATTATAGGCAATCATTGAAACTTACAAGGAAAGTATCTACACTAATAAAAGGGTACTATGCTAATTAGACTGGGAGACCTTCTGGATGTCCTTCCGGACAAAGCCATGGTGGTGGGGCCAAGGCAGAGGCAGTTAGGAGCAATCAGGCCAGGAGAGGAGGGTAGTTGGGGGTGATCAGGCCAGTTGGGGGATGAGCCAACCAGCAGGGGGCACAGTTGGGGGTGAGCATGCTGGCAGGGAGGGTAGTTGGGGGCAATCAGGCCGGCAGGGGGCACAGTTTGGGGCAAGCAGGCAGGTTGGGGGGTGTTGGGGGGTAAACAGGATAGTGTGGGGAGTAGTTGGAGACGATCTAGTTGGCAAGAGCAGTTGGACATCCCCCTAGGGGTCCCAGATTGGAGAGGGTGCAGGCTGGGCTAAGGGACATCCCCCACCCCCCCCATGCATGACGTGCAACCAGGCCACTAGTAGGACAATAAAAGGAAATAAAAATTTTACCTAGTGAGTAATTTATTAAGCTCATGCCACCTGTTAGCATTTTTAGAGCAGCTAGGCTAGGCATTCCTCAATTAGCCAGGATTTAGTTCAATTATTAATAATTGAATATTAAATAGGATGGTACAAGGACCTTACCTGGTAGAATAACTCTTTTACTTTTGCATTTGAGGTCATAAATAGGCCTGGCTTTCATGGTGAACATTTATAGAAAAGCTACTTTTGAAGCATACTTCTCAAGAAGCACACTTTGCTTGTGGCTTAGGTACACTTTTGAAAGAGGAACGGCATTAGCAGTGCTTATCTGTTTCTTATGAAAATGTAATGGAACTTATGACAAAAAGTGAAATATTGGACGAACTTATGATAGGTTGTCTTTAATGACAGTTCAGGACACAAATAGCTCATTCCATACACCATTTACCTAAGGCCTTTCAATTAAATTTTCTAAGTACTTTGCATGTTCAACCTTACATTTAAAGCAAGCACATTCCACTTCAGGGAAATGAAATTACTTATGGTCATAAAATAATAGATTCAGATTGGCCTTTCGATAACAGGGTAAGTGTGCCAAAAATGTGAAGAGTATTACTGTAAATAAGAGTCTTTATTAAGTACTAAAGACTGCAAATTGATTTTAAGGGTTGTCATCTTTTCTGGCACATGATAAAATGCAATAATGATAATCAATATTAAAATGCTGCCCAGGAAGGAGGATGTCCTGAAGCAATACAGAAGCTTAGTTCTATGCTAGTCATGATGAAGACCCAGTACATGGAAGTGATAGGTTATCTCTGTTGCAGGACTGTATAAATGAGACCCAGGCATAGAGGCCAAGAGTGAGTGGTTCACCATTAGGTTTATTTGTTCCTTAGTCAGAAACATTGTCCTTAACTCCAGCAAGTTCTCTTTGTCCACAGAAACTTTTTACCCAAGTGGGTCAGTCAGTCAGTCAGTCAATCAGTCAGTCAGTCAATCAGTCAATGTTTGTTGCCTGTGGAGATTTTTGGCAAATAGGGCTGGATCCAAGGAAAATTGTTTAAGATAGTAGTAGATGAAATTAATATTCCTCTCGCAATCGTTTTCTGTATCTCTTTTCTTCCTTTCAATCCACCTCTCTTCCCACATACTCACACACACCAATACTCTCGGCTTCCTGTTCTTTCCTACAACGGAATTAATGGAAAACTAAAGCAAACTGAGGAGTTTGTGACTCAAAGTGACATGTATTCCTCCTGGTCCATCCCAGGCCTTTTAATGAGAGCAAGCAATACTGCCTTTAAAAGAGACAAACAGTAACTAGTAGTATGATACCTGTTTTACATATTGGGGAATTGAAGTTGAGGGAAAATGAACCATTTGTTTAAAGTACACAGAAAGTTGTAGACTCAGAATTTGCACCCAGATCCAGTTAACACCTTGTCTCTGCTCTTTCCCAATCTCTGGCAGATAGGTTGCAGGGAATTCCTTGCGTAGGAAGATGAGGAGGAGTTCCTCCTCTTCCACAAGATCATGCTTTACACCAGATATGGCCGCATGGAAGAGCCATTCATGTGGGCTGCCTTCTCAAGAAGCTTCCCCACATGCTCTTTCATGGCTATTCGTGCTGGCTTTACCTTGCCTTGGCCTTCCTTTAAATTTGCAACCAGCCTTCATTGTTATGATTTGGCTCATTCACATTCCATGGTTCTTTTCATTCTCTCAGGTTTCCACTCTCCTGGGGTGACCCAGGACCCAATTCTACCCCTGTGGTTCAGTTCCCACCCTCTGCTGCCTCATGAGATTTAAGCTCTGAACGTAGAGAAAAGAAACAGGTGTTTTGAATTAGTTATTCTTATTGATGAAATTAAACACTTCAGTATCCTTGTAGAAAGTGGGATATATAAGAATTTACTATTGTGAGGCTGGGTGAAAAAAGTGGAGGGATTAAGTGGGGGTGGGAGGAAAGCCTCATAGACACAGACAACAACATGGTGATTACCAGAGGGAAGCAGGGGGGGGGGAGGGGAGGGGGGTGCGGTGAGGGGAGGTGGCAGAGGAATATGGGAGATAAATGGTGGTGGAAGGAGACGACTTGGGGTGGCAAACACACAATACAATATGTAGTTGATGTATTATAGAATTGCACACCTGAAACCTAGATAATTTTATTAAACAGTGTCACCCCGATAGATTCAATTAAAAAAAAAAAAGAATTTACTAACTTTGGAATCCATTTTTATCTATTTTTCTCTTTTTATATGTTCAGCTAAATCCAAGACTTTAGTTATTTTGGACAAGCCACAGTAACTTTTAGTGAAGGTTTCTTCCACCATAGGAGGAAAGAAAAAGTCCTCTATAAAAGGAATAACTTTATTTTATTATTATTTTCAATATATTGTTTATTGACTTCAGAGAGGAAGGGAGAGGGAAAAAGGGATAGAAACATTAATGAAGATAGAGTATCATTGGCTGGCTGCCTCCTGCACATCCCACACTGGGAATCAAGCCTGCAACCCAGGTATGTGCCCTGACCAGGAATCGAACTATGACCTCCTGGTTCATGGGTTGATGCTCAACCGCTGAGCCACACCGGCCAGGCTAAAAGGAATAAGTTTATAAAAATGACTTGAAAAATTATATGCTTCTTTTATGTTTACTCATTATGAGTAAATATATGTAATGTATTAGTCAGGGTTCTCCAGAGAAACAAGACCAATAGGATGCCTATATACATTTTCTTTTTAATAAAGAGTTTGATGATAAGGAATTGGCTCCTGTGATCATGAAGGCTGACTAGTCCCAAGATTTTTAGGGAAAATTGGCAGACTGGAGACCAGACTGAATCTAAAGGCCTGTGAACCAGGAGAGTCAATGGTATAAGTTCAAGGCCAGCAGACTTGAGACCCAGGAAGAGCTGGTGTCTCAGTTTGAGGACAAAGACAGGAAAAGACTGATGCTCCAGCTCAAGGCAGCCAGGCAGGAGGAGTTTCCTTTTCTTCATGGGCGAGTCCACATTTTGTTCTGTTCAGACGTTCAGTTGATTGAATGAGGACCATCCACATTAGGGAAGACAATCTGCTTTACTCAGTCTACAGATGTAAAATAATGTTCATCGCATACAAAAAAACCCTCACAGAAACACTCAGAATGATGTTTGACCAAATATCTGGGCTCCTTGTGTTCCAGTCAAATTCACACATTAAATGAACCATCACAAGTAATGTTTCTAAATATGAGAAATGTTTCTTCATATCTATGCTCAGACTTTTCTTATAGCTATATATAGGATGGAGCATTTGTCCTAGTTACCCATGATAATAGACTTGGTAATTCTTGTTGTCCTACCTATTAATAGAGTCTTCTATTCTTTGCAAAACTCTAGATGTCATGGACATCCTACCTATATGGGAGTTTGCCAGGTTTATTTTTTTATAGTACCCAGCTTAAAATAACATCCTCATTTTCCAAGTGAATGTACCAATATATTTCTTGTTGCATTTGCAGTTTTGCCTCCACTCTTCCCCGAGTTTGTTCTTCCTGCCCACTCTTCTGTTTGTGATTGTGGACTTTCTTTCCCAGACATATAATCAATGTCTGTGAACTCTAATAGACTGAGAGGGGATTGGTTTCTGCCATGTCTATTAATACCAATGATAATTTCTCACATTCAATCAATGTTGCAAAAATTTGATGTGAGATTAGCAGGCACATAACTCTTAAACATATTTTTAAAAGAATGTTTAATACTCATTTTATAGCTTTACTTATACAGAAAAGCATTCACACTAATCTATTGTGGTAGTAGCTAAGCTGATCAGTGCGCAGAGCAGATGAAACCAAGACCATTATTTTGCTTCCTAAGACTGCTCGTTGTCTCAGCCCTATCTCCAGCCAAGGCCTGCATCTGTGGTTCTCGCTCTCGTCAGCCAATGGGGATGCTGCTATTGGGTACCGGAGGCTTGGGTGAGAAAGAGAGGATCAGCTGCTTCCCTGCTACTAACAGAACAATTCCTGGCACACACTAGGGGAGGCAGGTGGGGCTCAGCAGGACCATCTTCTTATGTTAAGGTCAGCAAGTTATTAAATATTCTCCGTAGGGAGGTGATTGGATTAAGTAATTAGTGAATGTAAAATACTTTAAACTGCTAATTATTATGCCTTGTGGGTCCACTTTGCAGATGATCTACAGTCGGTGAATCTATCAGGAGGCGTGTGGCTCAGAATGATGTTCCCTCACTTATCTCTGCTCCCCACGAGTTTATAATTATCTCATGGATGGGTTTTGGTATTTTACAGAATTTACAAATGTAATCTACCATTGTGACTTTCCAAACTTTGATACTTGAGAAAGACAGGGCAAGATAGCTAAGGAAAGCTTTGCAGGAGAAAAGGAAGATTAGAAACACCAGACTAGCAAACAACCCACGCTATTAATCATGTATCACCAGACGAACATAAGAACTATGAGCTTGGGTTATATAGGAAAACAGCCTAGAAAGCCAGCTCAACTACTGATAAGTCTGTTATGGGCTGCTTGTTCCAAAAGTTCAATTTAATCTCCTGTTGTAGTGTGGAGATTTGAAAGGTAGAGAAGCAATTACTCTGGTCCCAGGAAGATCAGGCTCTTCCCTATTAAAGAATTATAGCAGCGCTAGAGATGATTTAAGAAGCTATCTGACATATACAGTATGTAAAATTGAATAACCCATAATCAATCATGCCAGGAAGGTTTTCAATAGATTTTAAATGACATATCGTTATTAATGAACTTGCTGTGTTTAGTAGCCCCCACCTTTATTAGGCAAACCACAAGGGAACATAAAATTTAAATATATAGCACTCACTCAAAAGTTGGTTTGGAATTAATTAAATGCACTTGACACTATTACTTTTAAGTAAAATATTTTTAGGAGAGAGAAGGATGAAATTAAAAGTATGATGTAGAGTATAGAAGCTCCAAATGTTATTGCCTTATGTATATGGAGCTAGGATGAAGTTAATCATTAGAAATCAATGATGTTAAGATAAAGGAGAATGCACTCATCTATGGATAATAAAAACCATTATAAACTGGTGAACAAAAATAGATACAGAGGCAGAGCAGCATCAAACAGACTGTCAAATTACAGCAACAAGGACGGGGAGGGTTTGGGGGAGGGGTAACAGATCAACCAAAGGACTTATATGCATGCATATAAGCATAACCAATGGACACAAAACACTGGGGGGTAGGGGAGGCCAGGGGAAGGGCAAGGGAGAAAAAAAAAAGACATATTGTACTAATCTTTGTAATACTTTATGCAATAAAAAAAGATAAAGGAGAATGAAATATTTCAAAATATTTCTTTAAAGTATATAACTAATCACCTGAAGGGAAGAGGATTTCTGGAAACAGCCTACACTTATATTCCCTTAGTCCTTCATTACTCTACCTTGTTCTCATGTATGATTTGAAAAGAAAAAAAAAAAGATGGATAAGACAGTGACGGGTAGTGAGTTTGTATATATGTGCTGGCCCAAGCCTGAGGGCAACTCTGATTTTATGTGCAGCATTTGAAGAGATGGACTCTCTGGAGAAGAGAGAGAGTGAGAGCAAGCGAAGTCTAATTAACTTTCTGCATCTTAGGGAGAGAAAAGAGCAACATCACAACCTCCTTAGTTCATTAGAAAAGATAAGAGGTCTGGAAGTAACACCTGGGGGTAGTTGTGAGTAGCAATATATGCAAGGGTTGAAAGTATTAGTCTGAATTTAGTCCGCCTCAGGTCATGAACGCTGTCTCAGGTACTAGGTGTATGTCCTTAGGTAGATTATTTAATCTCCCTGAGCTACAGTTCATTTGTCTATAAAATGGAAATAATATTAGATTGCTGTGAAAATTAAAGTAGCTAGAATAACACACGGGATGTTCTAAGCATTATACAAATGCTTATTGTTATATTAAAATTACTGTTGTTAATAAAATGAAATTGCTGTTATTAAATAAATATAAAATTACTGTTATTGCAGACTATGAAAGATAGGCAAAATCGAGTTTCTAGTCCATTGCTGAGAACAAATAGGCTGTGATTAGAAGTTAGGCAGTGAATTCTTTCCTAATTAACTTGTAGGAAAGACTGTATGATATAGGGGAAACGGAACTGGGCTTTAGAGACCAAACACCTTAATTCAAAAAGGCACCCTCCTATCGGTACATCCAGGTTGAAGCCCTCTTTTCCACAGAACAACTTTTTCTCCCACGGACCCTCTTTCAAACAATAGGACTAACTATGACTTTCCCCTCTCTCTTCCTGAATTCAGCCCTTATAAGATGGCACGGTAGTGAAGACCCTTGTGCATATTATTTAACTTGGGCTTTTGCAGTAACCTTCCGTTTCAGATCTTAACCATGCAAACCATCTGACAATCTGCTGCTGAATTATTTTCTTAAAGCACCATTCTTTATGATTCTGTTTCTCCCCTGCATGGCAACCTTCCATGCTTCCTCATTTTTTTAACAAAATAAAAGTCAATCTTTCATGGTAATCTGGACTTTTGTGATATGACCCAGGATAACTGCCGAGCTTTATTACGCACCTTGTTGAGCCAACTAAGCTAAACCAGGTTAGTCTCCTACTCTACCCATTGCTCATGCTCCTTGTTCTCTCTCCCAGTCTTCCCAGCCTTCACCACCCAATAATGTCTTTTATGCCATTTTTGCTCCTGTTTCTGGTTTTCCATAATCCAATCTCCTTGAAGATATTGTATACATTCTAGTTGCTCTTGCATTATAACAATTGTTATAGGCATATGGCCAGATGTCTTACATCTGCCCCTTGTACCTAAATTGTACAAGGCTGGACTGAATCTTTATTAACTTGGTATTCTTTGCACTCTGTAAGTTATTGCCTTACACTTCATAGGCACTCAAATATGTGATGAATAAATCAGTAAATAAATAAATTAACTATGCGACCCAGGAAATCTCTCTTTTGGCTTGAATGTCCTTATTTACAAAATAATAAAATTAAAGGAGATTAGCTAACTTGTTTCCTTTCAGCTTAGAAAGTTTATGATTCTAAGTTATTCCTTATCATGATAAAAAGAAAAACTGCAGTATCCTATCTAATAAAAGAGTAATATGCAAATTAGATGCCACTCCATCACAAAGATGGCCACCCCCATGGCCACAAGATGGCGGCGCCCAGCCTGGCTCAGTCCCACCACTGAAGTGGTCAGGCCTGTTAGCCAGGCAGGTGGTGGGGGAGATGGGGGGCCCAAGGGGTGGAAAAGGTGATCAGAGGGGGCTGGGAGTCCCCTTCCCAAGCCAGGGGTCTGGGTGTCCCCTGCCCAGGCCTGCAGCATTTACCAGAGGCTGCCAGTGGGGCAAGGGCAGAGCCAGCAGTGGCAGGGGACAGGATCAGAGCCAGTGATTGCAGAGACCTGGGCTCTGTAAAGCTGGTGATTGCAGGGGCTTGGGGCTCTTCAGCCCAGGCTTGCAGCCTCAGCCAGAGGTTACAGGCCTGGGCAGGGGTGGAACTGGGATTGGAAGGGCAGGGGTAGAGCCGGTGATCAGAGTGAACTACAGAGGAAACACCTTTTCTGATCGCTCATTGGCTAAGCTCCCTGTATGCCACTGGTAATATTCTTAGTAACTGGGTAATAAGAATCCCTAAAGGTGATCTAGGGTTTTTCCACCACAATCCTGGAGAAAAAAAATGAAGGTCTGCTGCTGGAGGGCTATGAAATGTCATATCCTGCCCTAGCCAGTTTGGCTCAGTGCATAATGCCTCAGCCTGCTGACTGTAGGCTGGGTTCAATTCTGACCAAGGACATGTACCTAGGTTGCAGGCTCCTCCCTGGCCAGGAGCTCATGCAGTAGGCAACCAATCAAAGTGTTCCTCTCACTTTGTTGTTTCTCTCTGTTTTTCCCTTCTCTTCCACATTCTCTAAAAATCAGTGGAAACATATCCTCACGTGAGGATTAAAAGAAAGAAAGGAAGAAATGTCATATTCTATGAAAGACACATCTTAAAAATGCCTAAAGAAAGTTGTCATGTTTTCATGGTGAAGGGAGTTTGTGTTGATGAGAACACCTAGGTGGCTGCAGTGACTGGCAGTGGCTGCAGCAGTGGGGTGATGGGGCTGGTGGCTTCCCCTGATTAGCCTGGTCACCTCCCACAAAGGGAGGCCAGACTGTGACTTAGTCCCAGTCCCCAAGGGGAGCAGGAGTGGGCCTAGCCATCAGTAGGACAGCCCCTGAGGGCTCCCAGTATGTGAGAGGGGGCAGGCTGGGTGGAGGGAAACCCCCCCCCCCCAGTGCATGAATTTCATGCACCGGGCACCTAGTATTTGAAATAAATATAAAAACTCTTTGTATATAATTACTGTTTTAGTTTCATCAGCTTTACATTTCTATCATTTTTAATTCCTTGCTAATATTAGCACATGAAGGACAAATTCCATTATTGTTCAAAATTTAATTAATCAGAAAGAAAGTTTCCTCAAATAAAGGAATGCATATGGGATTTTCAGTGGCTAATCAAATCTATTTATAACAAGGTTTTCATGCTGTGACAGATTTTCCCAAAGTTTTTGGCTGTTGCTATTTGTTAAGAAGCATGGAGTGTATATATTTATTTTTATTTTAGATGAGTTGGTTAATGTTAGTGGTTCTTTTTAAATCTTAAAATTTTCCATTTCATATTTTCAGTTTCATTATCAGCTACATCCAATCTCCCACAGAGATGCACTGGTTCACCATTGCTGCCATGGTCCAGAGCTGATGACGACACCTGACAGTTTGCCATGTTTGTGGTGAGTGTAATGAGCACTGTATCTCTGAGTACATAGGGGATGTGATGAGTCTGGAGAATAACTGAATCTGTGGAACCGCAACACACTTCCTAAAGGCATTTTCCTGTATTTTCAAAATATGTTATGACAGGAAATGTCACTTTGAGTCATCAGTTAAACAGATAGATGCATGCATTCCAATTTTTTGACTCAGTATGAAAATTTTAGTCCACTGAATGGTTGAAGTTAGAAATTTCATAAACAAAATAATTTCAGTGCTTCTCTTGCATCCTGCTTGAGAGAGACAATAAGAATTTCTGTAATGTCTTTGCAACAAGACTGGTGTTTTGAGGTCATTTTTTTTTTTTTTTTTGCATGACTTGATGCTTAGACATCTGTGACTCTCCAGGGGTAGGATATTTTTGTCTTATCTTGAAAGGATTGTCATTGACAATCCCAACTCCTTTGGAGATTGGGATAAGCTGTGATAGCTACACGTCTGTGCAAGTCACACCGCTGGTTATTCGAAGAGAAGGTTTCAACCCTGGCCCCCTAAATCAATGCAGTACTCTTCTACAAATCCTCTAGTCCACTCAAGTTTTAAAGTCCTTGGGAAAACTGGTTTTGATTTCTGGGTCAGTCAGCAATTTGAGAAATATATAAAAATATATATTCAGATGAATGACACAGAGTACATAAAACCATTAATAACTGAAAACTGTAAGTTGTTTTTAAAACATCCTTTATTATAGTAATGCAAATTCCTTTACAAAATTCTAAAGTAGGTTGGTACTTTTTGCTGAGAATTTAAAGGTCTCAAAACACCTCACTCGGCTTTAGCTTGGGAGAATCAAAGGAATCCTTCAATGACCTTGAGTTTGAAAGATATCAGAAACTATGACTTGTAGATGAGTTCAAAGCAGTCATAGGTGAATCATAAGGGATTTGCGTGAAAAGTCAGTATCCAAATGTATTTCCCTCTGAAATTCACATAGGTTTCTAAATCCAGTTGTATTAGCATTTTTATAAGTTCTCTCACAACTCCACAGTTGAGTATCACCTAGAATCATAGCCTCTACCCTAACGTTAATGTTGAGATGGCTGTCGTGTCTCACAGCCTTCTGAGATACCCGCTTTCCCTCCGTTTGCCCTCTGCTTTCCTTCCTTGTGGAAATAGAGCTTGTCTAAGAGATTTGATTTTCCTCCACCTCTGGTTTTATGAGTCAGTTTCAGGTTTGCATTCCTGTCACTCCTCTCTCAAAACCCGTTGGCATTGCTGTTGAGTTTTAATGGCTCTTTATTGCTAGTTCTCAAAATTAATGCCTCGTTATTTATTTTTCCTGGTGATTTGTATGCAAATTCCATTCTATTCCCTATTAATTCCTACCCGCCCCCAACGCACTTGATTCCTAGTACCTACTAGTCAAGAGGTATATGTATGTATGTATGTGTGTGTGTGTGTGTGTGTGTATCACTAGTGCAAGAGTCCAGAGTGAGCATCCCTACGTACAGAAAGTTATTACTGAGCCATTAATACAAAGTCAAATGAGTCCCTATCTACCAGAACCTCAGGGAATTCTACTTCAGTGAGTCCTTGTCAGGGTGGTACTGTCCCCCACAGATGAGTCCATTTTTATTTGCTGCAACTCTGGGTACACCAGGTTGGCTTGGGAAATTGTGAACACCAGGTATCACCCTTCAGCCCCTTGCCATTTAGCAATGCAGTATTATATCTCTAAGTTTTCATATCTCCACTCAGCAAATGTTATTTCACTTCTGATTCTTTGCCTGAGTCCTTTTATGTAGCTGCACCATTGGTGTGAACTACGTGTAGTTCTTAGCAACTATGAAGGTAGAATTGAACAGTGCCATAAAGGTCTTTAACTTTGTTCCTGTCCTTACCATCAGTCCCCAAATGCATCTTTTGCCAGCTCATGAGTGATTATTTTGTTACTTTGGAATCATTTGACTCAGTGTTTTTGGTTTTAATAAAAATTTAAGCCTCTTATTTTAATGCATGTTAGTATGAATTGTCTATACTATCAGGAGAGCAAGGTGAGAAGGTGAAGGAAACTTGTAGAGTCTGGTCCCTTGAGGAAAAATACTTCTTAGGTAGAGAAGAAAGCACTGCTGTGGGAAGGAGCCAGGGGTACCTGAGGCACTGAGAACAAAATGTACTGATCACAACATGACCCACTTGTTGGTTTAGAGAGCTGTTACTGGAACTGTGGTTCTCACCCTGTGTGGTAAATTATCTCAGGGAGAAAAGAAATTGTAGTCTAACTTCTTTATTAGGTTGGCTACTTAGTCTTTCAGTGTATGATAATTCAGGTAAAGGAAATCACTTAGAATATCAGATTCTACAAGATTTGATTCTTTTCATAATCCAGGATGAGGGGTGGGCACAGTGTGGCCTTGAATAGACTAGCCCCCTGTACTTACATTTCTTCTATATTGGGGAGTAATAACCAGATTGATCTTCCAGGGTGATTGTAAGGATTAAATAAGAAAATATACGGAGAGTATTTAGCAGAGTTGGTGGAATAATGATAGGTATTAGTTATATTCCACTTTAATGTAATCAGTCCTTTATGATTTCATTTATTCTCAAAATAGTTGTTTAACATCCCCCTAGGAGTTATTCCAAACATTTTTAGTGTGTATTTACCACAGTATTTTCTTTATACTTTCACACTCCAATATATGATAGCTGTTTAATGAATTTGTGGGTTCCAGTGAATTACTTGCTTTTTCAGAGAATTTATTACCAGTGGCATTTTAATTGGACAATATGTGATTAGTGTTTCAGCTATTTTGTTTTATCGGCTGTTAATCCTATGCTCTTTAATTTAAAAGAGATGAAAACTGGGACAGAAGCACAGGCTGAGTTTATAATTGTCCAGCAAAACTTTTCTTTTAACTTTCTTATGTAGAATGTCCCAAACATTTTCACAAATGTACTCCTCTCCTCTCCTCCCCCCCAAATAGCTTTATGAAAGGTATTTTCCAAATGGCTCTTTCTTGACGACTTAGAGTTATTGCTTTTTTTGACCAACACTTGCTATTCTTCCAAATAAGTCAAACTTTATTTACTTAGACCTGGTTTCTGAACCCTCATTAACATGTCTGGTATGTATTTCTGAAGTAAAGTTATTAGTAAATATATTTGTAGGAGACACAACTTGGAGTGGTTGCCTTGCTCATAACTCCCAATTCAGTGGTTCTCAACCTGTGGGTTGTGACCCCTTTGGGGGTCGCATGACCCTTTCACAGGGGTCACCTAAGACCATCCTGCATATCAGATATTTACATTATGATTCACAACAGTAGCAACATTACAGTTATGAAGTAGCAATAAAAATAAGTTGATGGTTGGTTCACAACATGAGGAACGGTATTTAAAGGGCCAGAAGGTTGAGAACCACTGCCCCAATTGGTCATGAATATGCTGCTCTTCTTGTTCAGGTAATAAACTCCACTTCTGATTACAAATAACAGGCTACGCCTCCTCCCAGGCCACAAGTGATTGTAGCATCCAAAAGTGGTATTAACACCCAAACCAGATATATCTTGCTTGGAAATTTTCCAAACATGGGAAAGGACTCTTATTTTTATTTTTAAATTTCTCTTGTCAATAGCAATAAGATGTTAGACTGGTGCTGCCTTGTGTCATTCTTGCAGATCCCTAATGACAACTGGACCAAGAGAGCAGAGATGACATTTATAGAGAGAGAGGGCATCTGGATGGCATCTGGTCCACTATGTAAAGCCAGTTCCTCTCCTTGTTTTTTCACCCTGCAAAATGTTCTGTTTGGGCTTAAGCTTGATTGAGAACCAACTTTTTAAAAATTATTATTCTCAACTGAGAATATGTTTTTATTGATTTTAGAGATAGAGAAAGGCAGAGGGAGAGAGAAACAATGATGTGAGAGGGACTGGTTGCCTCCTGTATGTACCCTGACTGGGGATCGAACCTGCAGCCTTGATATGTGCCCTGGCCAAGAATCAAATCTGTGACCTTTCAGTGTATGGAATGATACTCTAACCGACTGAGTACCACCTTTTGGGATGGGGTAAAGCTGATCTTGGCAGTGGACCATAGAGATTTTACATAGCTGATCTTTTGGTTTACTGGGACATCTTCACTGTTATTTAACCTTAAGGAACAGAGCCAAAACAGTCCTGATCTTTTCACCCTAGTATATTCCCTAAGACCTGCTTTCCACAGCACTGTACAGCTGCTTCTTAGGCAAGTAATTTTTGACACAGGCTCAGAAGTGCTGAAAATAAATTTTCCCTTCCCTTAACCTTCATCCAGGCAGTGTAATTCATAATCATTACCTTAGTTCTTTATCTAATTTTCTTCTGTTATTATTTCTCCTGCAACCAGCACTAATGAAGAAGTGCATTTCAGTTTTCCTTGCCTTTTCTTCAGTCAATAGGACTCCACCTCGCCTCATTCTCTGGTCACCAGCAAACCCCAGACTTCCATTATTAATAGCTATATTCAAAGGTGTGCTTCTTTTTGATGCTTTGGATCCACTAGGCCTGAACACATTTTAAACGCTGAATAAATGGTAACTGTAATTCTTACCACCATAACTGTAGTGTCCACCATCTTACAACTGCTAAGCCACTGGGCAAACTGTGACATCTGTTACCTCATAGGTAACCAGGTTCTGTTCTTTCTACTAACTTGATTTCTTTTCTTCTTGTCCATACCATACGTGTCTTATTTGAAATAGTTCACTTATTCAAGAAGGATTACCTTTCTTCACACAAGAGGACGTTCTTTGGACAAGAGTCTATTAATTAAGACTTTATCCTACTAAACATCCAAATAAGGTCTCACAGCTCCACAGCTTGTTATATCTATAATAATTAGGTAAAATCATTTTCTTGTCACTAAAAACGAAAATGTAGACTGTACTAGTAATAAGCCTATAAATACATTCTTGTGTGTTATGCTCTTGACAGAAAGTTACGTCAGCTGTGATGTTTCTCCTTGGGAACATTTCTCATGTTCCAGAATGGTTCTGTCATTATTGCTTTTTGAAACAAGTGGCATATGTGGATGAACAGGCAATTGGTTAAAAAAAAAAAAAAGTCCTTACCCAAGTGGTTTAGAAACTTTGAAGAAGAGTTTGCAGCTGCTTTGAAGCACTTGTTTTTTCTTGCTGATACCTTGTAAGTGACTCAAGTTGTAATTTCCACCAGTGGTATATCCTAGCTACTGCTTTAGCATGAAGGAGAAAAAAAATCAAACTGTTTATCCTAGTCATCTATCAAAGTAACTAGATCCAACTGTCCAAAGGGGAAGCAGAAGAGACCAAGAAGTGATTTTGCATCAATTACTGTGTTTTATCCAAAGTCATTATATATGAGGAAGAACTGTGCTGGATGTTAGATTATCTGTTCTACTTCATCCCTGCCTTTCTAAGCCTTTCTTCCCACTCACCCCTAATGGTGAAAAGTAGGTATTGGATACGTGAAATGCCTTCACACTCATTGCCTCTGTCTATTGAGTTGAGTGAGTCAGCTGTGGTGTGAATTTAGAAAGAAAAAAGCAGGGGACAACCAAGATGCCTCGAGTGGTAAGATATTTTTGTATTACCAATTGGTTTTTGAACCAACTTATCCCAGTCTTTCTTAGCATACCATTACATTTAAATCAAATTCAGCATGCTTTAAATCAGACACTTCAAACCATACTAGGACCGTTTGCCTTTTTAAAAATAAGCAAATGAGATAATATCGATTTGTAGGTTGTCTTTCTTTCTTCCAACCCCAAGCCCAAGGAATATATCTTTTCAGGGCAGGTTTTATTTCCCCTGGTGGATTTTTCTTTCAGTGCATGTGTTGTTTAAGACTCTGTGGGTCATCTCTTCTGTCCTGAGGATGGGGATAGGGTTGAATTTTAAATCATCATGGTACAATATACATATAAAGCAACATCAGTACATGAAGAGGGCCCAGGCCTGTCATTATGCCTTCCCTTAGCTGCTGTTCACTCTGGTAGGGCTAGTGCCTCCTGGGTCTATTTGGTTACCTTGAAGTGAGGGCAGGGGGGCTTGTCTTTAGTTAACTTATTTTATCCTAATGTTTGTTCACAATTTGTTTACGAAAAGACTTAAAACAATTTTGTAACCTTTGCAGTCATGTTTCTCAGGTGCTTTGATCAACATGCTGTATTATGGTAAATGACTAGACAATTTGAATAGTTTTCTTTGCTTTAAATTATAGTGTATATATACAGACTTGAAGGGACACTCCTTAGTCTGAGCCCCTCAAGTAAGAATTATTATTATTTAATGAAACTTAAAAATATGAACAAATGTACAGATATTTCTTAGGTATCCTCACTTAGACTTCTGGGAAACAAACTTACTAGCTAAAAGAGAAGATACTTTTTTCCCTGGCTGGTGTTGCTCAGTTGATTGAGCATCATCCCATGCACAAGAGGTCACTGGTTCAATTCCTGGTCAGGGCTTGATCCCCAGTAGTGGGTGTGTAGAAAGCAGCTCTTTCCCTCTCCCTCTCCCTTCCTCTCTCTCTCTTAAATCAATAAAAACATGTATATTTTTTTAAAAAGAGAAAACACTTTTCTTTCTAGTTGATCAAATGTTGGCATAAATGCAACTGGTTGATTCTTACATCATGGGAAGTTATAACAACTTTAACAAGTTGTAATAGCTTCCTGTAGCTCCTATAACAAATTGCCACAAATTTGTGGCTTAAACCAACAGAAATGTATTCCCTCATAGTTCTGGAGACAGAAAGTCTAGTATCGGTTTCATGAAGAGGGCCAGATCAAGGCTGCATTTCCTCCAAGGGCAGAGTCTGTACTTAGCCTCTTCCAGCTTCTGGTGGCCACCGCCATTTCTTGGCTTGTGGCCACATCATTCCAGTTAGCCTCCATGGTCACAGTGCCTTCTCCTCTTCTGTCTGTAATAAAATCTTTCTCTGTTTCTCTTTTATAAGGATTCGTGTGATTGCATTTATTGTCCACCTTGATAAAGATAATTTACTCACCTAAAGATCTTTATCTTGTTCACATCTGCAAAGCCATTTTTTTTTTTTTGGTCATAAAACAATCACAGATTTTAGGGATTAGAATGCAGTTATTTTTTATTAATTAACATTGTTCAAGTATGTTTTATTAATTACCTTTTATTAAATATCTTTTATTAGTTAACATTATTCAAGTATTACCAGGATGCTTAATAGATAAGTATCATGATATAAATTACTAACAATAGTTCTTTTCAGGTATTAGCAATATTCTTCATTAAGAATATTGAGAATCTAAAGTGACAGATTTGGTGACAATTTGGTCTGAATCAGAATATTATAAAACACAAAAGTGAAACTTGCAGACTTTGTATAGATTTCGGGTTGTTAGGAATTGTGTGTTAGAATTTGTGTAAATTTTAGATTAGGTGATTGTAACCATTGCTGTCCACAACTTTGGATGTTTTCTAGAATATAGAGCTTGTCTACTATGTCAGTATTTTCTGGTCTGCAGACATTATTGATATGAGAAATTTAAAATGGACCTTTTTTTCTCATTAATACATGGATTATAGGTGCATTAGCATGATGGAAGCTATGATAGAAATTGCACAAAAATTATGTGTGTTTTTTCTTCCACATTAAGGAACTTACCTTTCTTCATTATATAAGACATTGATAACATGGAACAGATCCCTCAGCTTTTATATTAATCCAAGGTCCACCTTTTCAGATAACCAGATCCAGAATCTGCCCAGTGGTAATCGTTGGGTTCCCATGTGAAACTAAAACTCCCTCCCTGACCTCAGCTGTTCTTTATTTTATCTCTTCTTTATTATATGTTCCTCAATTCTGAGGCTTTGTGTTATGATTAGATTCTTGTAGTCCTGAATTGCTCTCGTCATTGCATTAATGCTGACCACAGCCCAGTGGCTGGTTTCCTGTTGTCTGTCTACAGATATTGATGGTCATTGATTGCTTCCCAACTATCTTTCTGCCCTGCTTACCCCAGGTGTCTTGCGATCTGATTATGCTTCTTGACTCCAGACTACAATTATGGCATAGTAAAAAATAATAATGTGAATAAACCTAAGCGTTATGGTTAGCAGCTTGAAAAGTCTTTTTTTTTTCCCCTTAGCTGAGTTATGATAATGAAACATTCAGGCTGCAGTATTCTGGGTTATTGGCATTCTAAATGTAGACTACAGGAAACATAATGATTTTATTAACCTGTGTTTTGAAAAGATTGACTCACAGACATTGAATCATTTATTTAACCAATGACAATATTCTGTTTGCCAGGACCTTTGCCAGGTGATGGGGATAAAATGATAAACAGAAACAGGCTTGCTTTGTGTCCTCTTGGAGCTTGTGCACTAGTCAGGGGAGTCAGATATTAAATTAGTCAGAAAAAATTGCAAATTACAGTTATAGTAATGAAAGACCTATTTTAGGAAAATGTAGAGCATGTAAATTTTACTCAGTTTAGTTGGAGGGAGGCATTCAAAGAAGGTTTGCCCTTAGGAACAGTATCTTTATGAGAATTTGAAGAGTGAAGAAATTAGAAGGTTAGGTAGAGGGGATGAGGATAGAGCATTCCATGCAAAGAGCACATGTGCAAGTGTACTGTGGTGAGAGGGAGGATGGTATGTTGAAGAGACCAAAATAAGAGCAATGAGGCTTAAACAAGAAGTCATTTGAGTACAGTAATATTGGTGGGTAGGTATGAATCAAATAATCTCTTTTTAGACCTTTTCAATATTTGGTTTTGCCAGAAAATCATAGAAAACTATTGGATACTCTAAGCATAAGTATGGTGTGGTCAGGTTTATGTTTTCAAAAGGGTAGTCTGTCGAGATGAGTTTGTAGGAAAGCAAGAACAGATGTGGGAAGTCAAGCTATAAGACTAATGTAAAAGTAGTGATGAAAAATAGTTAATTCTATTTTTCCATATTCTTTGATTTTTTTTCTGGATTTCAGCATTGTGCTTGGATCAGTATGTATTCATTTGAAGAACAATATATAAATCTAGCTATGTCTTGGTGTGGGAGGAAAACTTGAACCATCTATGCTGTGTCTTCAGTGTCCCTGTTTGTCATTGATGTTCATATTTAATTTGAAAAACTCAAAAGGTCCTATAGCATCATGAAAGTACAGAAATTAAAATGTTCTAAATATAACAGATTGTTCATCTGTTCATTAGGAAAGAAGTTAGAAAAGTTCTAGGACAGACATTCCCTATTTCAATCCTTGTGGACCAGAAAATGATTAAGCGAAATTTAAGGTCTGATTAAGACAGCAAAGGGTATAAAGATTCCTGAGGTTCTTGGTAATTATGCAATAGAAATTTCATCCAAATTGGCAGAAAATTAGTCTTTGAAAGATAAGAAGATGATAACTAGGTCAGTTGACAATATGGTGTGAATATTTTGTCTGAGCTTTAGAAGAGGTCATTCTGACTGCTTCATTAAGACTCAAATATTGTATTAAAATAAAGATATTCTAAATATGTCAGGCCTCAGAAAAAGAAATACAGGAATTACAAGGACATAGTCTAACTTGCCAGTGCTTGATGTCTATCCAGGCATTGAATTAATAGCTGCAAAACTATAAAGTAAATATTTCTGCTAAAAATTCTCTTTAATCTGTCTCAAAAGTATATAAAATATTCTGAGTTAAAATAAAGTCAGGGCTTTGAAGCTATGAAAATATTCTCAGTTGATTTTGTGAGTTGGGCTTAGTGAGGTCTGGGTTCCTTAGTTGAAAGTGCTAGTAACCTGTCCTGCTCCCTGAAGGGCAAAGTTGAGCCAGCAAGGACCTGCCTTGATTGGCTTCTATAGGAAGGACTAGTATTTTCATTCCCCTCCCTTCTCTTTTGATTTTCAGAGATCAGATCCAGAGCCTGACAAATTTATTTATCTGAAGTACAATATTGGTTCTAGAAGAAAAGGTTGAAAACACAACCTTAAGGAGGTCTTTCAGATTATTATTTTAGTCAGTCCTATCACAGACAGAAAGAGAAGAATGAAAAATTTCCATAGAGTATTATGCCAATAATGCAAATATACCATAGATTCTCAAAAGATAGGTATACAATTTCAGGAGAAAACATTATTTTGAAATTCACCACTAGAACATTGTTTTAAACTTTGGTAGAAATGTCTAATCTATTAAAACATTTACAACATTCTCCTCCCTTTTGAGAGCCATGGATAGAGAAATATTAGTGACATACTGTATGCGTTTTTGTTTTTTTTTTTATATTCAGGTATAGTTTATTTGGGGGAAATATTAACCTTTTAAATAAATCCTGTAAAAGTTAGTGACTGGATGGAATAAATCTAATGTATACATTGAATAGAATATCCTAGTGTTTTCTTTATTTGCTTAAATAGGATAAATCAGGTGATTTTTAAAAAAATGTAATTTACATGAAAATACAGTTTCTAGATAGTCAGCAGCTCATCCACAGGATAAAAATTGTTGTCATAAATCCAAAAATATCCAGTCTCGCATTCATGTGATTATCAAAATGAATTATTTTTCAGCAAGCATGATAGAAAACTTATTATTATACATTTTGGGTTTTTAAAAGATTCTTATTTTGTTTTAGAAACATGCTGTTATTTATATTAAACTATTTTGGGTTTTAATATCAATGTTATCATTAGCAAAGAAGTATACCAAGTTATAAGCATAAACAAAACCAGGTTATATTTGAGCAGCACCTCAGGAGAAGTTTCTCAAGAAGTCACTTAAATAATTTAAAATTTATTTTTTTTCTTTGATGTTCTGTTATGCTATATATAGATACAAGAGTTTGATAACCTTCCTTTCATTTTTTAAGAAATCACAAAGTTAAATCTTAATCCTTAATTTCTAAGTACCTCAAAATATTTCCTTTGTGATCATCTGGTTTACTTCTTTTTTTTATGAATTATTCTAAAGAAACTATTCTACCATGTTTCCCCTAAAGTAAGACATCCCCCCAAAATAAGACCTACTTGCAGTTTTGCATCTCACTGAAATATAAGACATTCCCCTGAAAATAAGACCTCCCCGATAATAAGGCCTCTCCTGAACATAAGGCCTCCCCTATAATAAAGTCCCCTGAAGCTACCATAACTCTGGACTCTGGGCTGTAGCGGCGGGTGCCACCTCACAGCTCACTGTTGGCTGCAGCCTAGCCAGAGCAGACAGGATGTGTGAGGTCTCTTTTAATCAGAGAGCCTGCCCACAAGCTGCCACCTGCTGCTCGCTCTGCCCTGAGGGAGTCTGGCTGGCTCACAATCAGACAGTGAGTCGTGCAGGGCAGGAGTCAGGCACATTGTGTGGACACATAGGTAATAAATTTCCCTTTATTTTTGTTCAACAATAAATGTGTACTGTATTCTTCTTCATGAAAAAATAAGACATTCCCTTAAAATAAGACCTAGTGCATCTTTGGGAGCAAAAATTAATATGACACTGTCTTATTTTCAGGAAAACAGGGTAAGAATTGCTATGTACTCCATATCCAAATATCTGCTGTTGATGGTATTTTGAAAGACTGTTTTACAGGTATTTGGGGGCATCTGCCTCCCTACAATTCTTCTATTTGAAAAATCTCCTCTATGTGATTGAACACATGCAGTTATTTTTATATCCCATGATCCCATTTTCAGCTAAGGCTCAGCTTAATAAAATTCTCTTTCCTATGACTTGAATTTTTGAGCCAGTAGTGAGTTGCAGTCTTCATTGGATGAGTTTTTAATTTTGGAGAAACTCTGATTCATAATCTCCTCAGAAAGAGGGAAACCTGATTTTCAGAGAGGGAATGGACAGATTATATAGAGAAGCAAACTCAAATCCATGAAGTTTCCTGAAGTCAAAGAGACTAATATTATTTCATGACTAGGGGCCCAGTGCACAAAAATTTGTGCACTTGGGAGGTCCCTCAGCCTGACCTGTGCCCTCTCGCAGTCTGGGACGCCTCTGGGTATGTCCACTTGCTGGCGTGCCTGGTCAGCCTGGGTGAGGGGCTGATGGCTGTTTGCAGGCTTTCAGGCTGCCCACAGCTCCCATTGACCCAATGTTCCAGCAAGGCTGACTAGAAGCAGGTTTCTGGGTTTATTTATCTTCTATAATTGATACACTGTTGCTTTAAGCTGAGGCCTAGGCAGGTAATGAAGCCTCCTGTCTGCTTCAGCTCATGGCTTCTATAATTGAGACAATGTTGCCTTAGTAGTGGCAGCCAGCACTGCTGTTTGCTTCAACTCAGAGGCTTCTATAATTGAGACAATGTTGCAAATATGTTGTTGCCTGAAGCTGGGAGAAACCCAGTCTGCAAACAGTTTTACTCCTGCTGCAACGGAAGCAGCCTGTTTACTCTAGCAGCTTTGTGAGTGCCGGCCTCCATCTTGGCTGGGTTAATTTGCATACAGTCGCTCTGATTGGCAGGTAGGCATGGCTTAGGCATACCCAAGAAACTGTCAATTTCAATATTATGCTTTTATTAGATTAGATAAGATTACATGGGGCCCAGCTATCCCTGAGACTTTCATGAGACCCAACTATATCCATGAGTTCCACAAACTCTTCCTGTGTCCTTACAACAAAATTCCCACTGTTTAAGGAGCTTGTATGAGTTTCTGCTATTTGCAACTGAAGAATTTCTACTAAGGTGGAAATTCAAGTCTATGGCCTTGTTTCAGAAAAAAAAAAAAAAAAAAAGATGTGGCCATCGTGGTGGAATTTTTCCCTGTGAAATAGTACAAGGCTGAGTTTATAGGCATACCTTGTTGTATTGTGTTTCACTTTATTGTGCTTAACAGATGTTGCAGTTTTTATAAATTGAAGGTAAAACTCTCTACCAGTAAAGATTACGACTCCCTTTGTTGCTAGGCTTGATTTCTTGCAGTAGTCTGGAACTGAACCTGAAATGTCCCAGGGGTACACCTGTACACACCTTTCAGAAGCATCTGAAATAATTAGTGGCAAAAAGTAAAAAGAGCATGTGCGAGCAAGTTTAGAAAGTCCTAACCACTAACAACAACAAAAAAAAAATGAAACATGTATTTCATAGTCCTGCAAAGCTTTGTCAACACCCTTGAAGAAGAATTTGTGGAAAGAATTTATAAAGCACAAAAGAAGTAAATTATACAGAGATGCCCAAGAGTAATTTTTACAATCAGGGATTTTGCCTTTAATGTAAAAGCTTACTTGTTCATGTAAGCTGTGACTCCATTGTACATATTATGAGAGAGAATTTAAGTAATCTTCCTAAAGTCACAGTAGATATATGTCGGCACCAAGATCAATCTCAGGACACATGTTCTCAACTGCTTTGATATTCTGCCTCCTGAGGTGATCCTAAAATTTGGAGGGTTGCCAAGCTTAACCACTCTGGGAAGTACATTTTTCAAATAGTGATATCTACAAAAGCAGGATATGAATAAAGGAGGCTTCTGATAGCTCACGTCTACATGCCTTGCTCCTTCTAGGTATTTATCCCCTACCAGACTCTGCCCCTTCCCAGCCCCAAGACCACCAGAGAACAAAATACATGGATATTACCATCATTTAGTAGCATGTAACTACCACCCACCCACTTTTACTGCCCCTGCCTGAACTTTTCTTATGATTCTGTAGAACTAGGAGTTGTATTTGAAAGCAGGGTGGTGACATCGAGAAGCATCAGAAGGAAAGAGGCTTTAACATAAGGAATTGCTTCTTTATAAATTGTATATGCTATTGCTGTGGGTGAATGGGCACCTTTGCCAGCTATCACAATTAAAAATTGGGCTCTAAAGACTTAATAGTTATTATGATTCCAGTATAATTTATTTTAAAAATACTTACTTAGGTGGTTATCTATAGTTGACAATGACAAAAGAGCACAGCTTAAGGCTCTTTTCATTTGCATTGATCCATGCTAAAAAGCCAAGATAGCTCTTACTGAAATATGTTATGAGTCTGAGAGACAATGGACAAATACATGATGAATCAGTTACCTGAATGTAGCAAAATACAACATTAGTCCCTTTTTTGATGAATGTGAGAATAAACCCTATGGCTACTATAATAAATAAAAACACCTATGATAAAATTACTATAATTTTCTTCACTTATAGAAATTCCATGCTACATGATTTGGGGTTATTCTTGTAGTACCAGAGATTGGTTTAGATGGAGAGATAACAAGCAAGTTTTGTAAGTTATTATTGCTTCTGTGAGTCTAGCAGGAAAAAGGAACAACATTAGGAAAAATTGATAGTGAAGGGATGAGGGAGATAAAAAGAGATGGACTGGGAAGAATTTAATGACTCTTTGTGGCTTTACATCTGTCACAGTTTTTTTGCTACATTAAAGTTTCATTATTTTCACATTTTGTGTTTTCATATTTTTCCATCCCCTTCTTTCTGCTAAATTTACCAAGTAATACAATGTAGATAATAGAGAGTTATTCTGCAAATGTCATTGAATCTGTTACTGAAAATGAATAAAAGTTTTCACTGATGCATTTCCTTCAAAATGTATTTTCAATTAGTAATAGAGGGTTTGTATATAAAATATGCTCTTTAAAAATTACAATAAAAATAGACCATTGTAAAAAAAAAAAGAGAACTCCCATCCTGAATATTTGTATCTTTGTTCAGTTTTAGTGGCTCAAATGGTTGTGTCTATCAGCTTTTACAAACTTTATTTTCTTGTAATATTTGGTGCATACCTAGATATGTATTTTACCTCAGCTCCTTGACCTTTAACCTGCCAGAGAATACATTTTAAAAGTAATTTCTGTTAACTTCACCAATGAGTTAAAGATTTTTTATGTGTGAATATCTGAGGGCATTGATAGAAAAGATTTTCATAACTCTATTAGCATAATTATCACTTTGGTGTTTTCTTCATTCAGAGTAAAGAAAGAAACCATGATTCCATTCTGTCTTCATGATCAAATCACCAGGAAACCTCTTGTAAAAACATGTATTTTTGGTGTTTTAGTTGGCAGAGTGGAAGTGAAAAGATTTTAATAGCTTGCCCTGGGCATGTGGGCTCTATGAATAAAGGAGGAGGGCTATAACTCAAGATACCATTACATTAGCTAAACATTGAACTTCAGAAAGAAAGACACAGATGGGGCGAAGTCTCTGTCTTTACCCACCACATGTTTTTTTCACTCCCTGTATTGCCAGGATACACTAATGCTTAGCCTTAGAAGTCATGCAGGATTGTTTTCAGCTGAATATAGTCAGTCTTATGCATGTTCATTCTCTCCTCCTGTCTGACATGTGGAATATGCTTGTTCAAGGCCTGTGAAATTTGTTTATGAACACCACATGATTTACATTTTACTCTGTATGGTTGTCTTCATGCAAAAAAAAAATCTAAAATAGCACCAACCACACAGTGTGCATGCTGTTGTGGTTGCTGCCAAAAGTGGAAGAATTCCCCTAATTCCACTGCTATTTGTATCACTGAATTAAATAGCATCTCTTTTCTACTGATCCATTTGTTGTGGCATGAAAGATGGAGATATAATCTCATGGAGCTAAATGTTGGAAAAGTTATTCTGATTGGAAATTTTTCTTATCAGAAAATATTGTTGAATTCATATTATCACTTTTTAGTATATTGCAGTTGGGGTGTCTTTTAATTTAGAGCTCATTCTCTCATTTTTTTGGTACTGAAATAATATCCTACATAATAAAAGGGTAATATGCAAATTGACCCTAACAGCAGAACAACTGGGAATGACTGGTCACTATGACACATACTGACCACCAGGGAGCAGATTCTCAATGCAGGAACTGCCTCCTGGGGGTCAGTGCACTCCCACAGGGGGAGCTCTGCTCAGCCACAAGCCAGGCTGATGGCTTCCAGTACAGTGGTGGTGGTGGGAGCCTCTCCTGCCTCCTCAGCAGCACTAAGGATATACGACTGCAGCTTAGGCCTGCTCCCTGCTGGCAAGTGGACATCCCCCAAGGGCTCCCGGGCTGCCAGAGGAATGTCTGACTGCCAGCTTAGGCCCGATCCCCTGGAGAGCAGGTGTAAGCCAGCAGGTGGACATCCCCCAAGGGGTCCCAGACTTCAAGAGGGTATAGGCTGGGCTGAGGGACTGCCCTCTGAGTGCACAAATTTTTGTGCACCAGGCCTCTAGTTTTGTAATAAGTAATATTAATTGTTACCACCATCTACCTCCATTGAGAAAAACTTGTGCTTACTGTATTCATGATTATGGGTGAGCGAGTTAAAGAACAATTAAGAGTAGGAACACTTTCATGACATCTGTTTGGAGTTTCATGATACATGAAGTACGAAAGAATGTTTTATAATATCATGATAGTTTTCTGAATTCCTATACAAAATCTGATTTAGTAAACATTTTAACATGTCTTTGTGGCACTTAAGTTATGTGCAGGATAATAAAACCATGGACAGAGCTGCCACGGTTATAGTGTATGCTTTCTGGCTACCATCTTTATGTATAATGGTTATAATCAAATGTACCTATGTACCTGGGCTCGAACTTTCTAGGCAGCTCTCATAAAGAGAGGTAGTCTTGAAGATGGAGAACCTGGGTTCAAATCCAGCCTCTGACTCTTTGCAGCTTTATGATTTTGAGTAAATCAATTTTATATCTTGAGCCCAGTTTTCTCCTATGTCACTAACAGACAAACACTTATCTTAGGATTGTGTGAGATAGTGCATGAAAAGCACCTGTAAACTCTAGAGAGTTTTCCAAATGTAAAATATTGGAATTATTATAAAATGTGTAGGCAGTTATTTTTATGGAGCAAATGAAAAGCACTTTCAATAAAAATGTCATACTAGCAGAGATCTTGCAAGAATGTCTTACCCAGGGCTCCTTTGGACGCGGGACTCAGATCCTTGACTGGCACTAGCATGCTTGCAGCATTACATGGCCCTGTTTCAGTGCTCCCACTGTGTTTTCACACAGCTTGCTCATTGTTAATTAAACTGAGCCATGAGTGTCAGCATTTATTAGGCTGGACTCTGGGAAAGCATGGAACTGTGAAAGCAAAAGAAGAATTTAAAATGTGTGAAAGGTTATTGAAAATGCATAGGCTTTGAGGTTTACATACCCTGCCTTCTTGTATATTATAATTTAAAATAGGGGTCCATACCCATACAAGGAAAATGCAAAAGAAATGTCCAGCTATGCGAATGCTAATGGGTGTGTGGGTCTTCGGTGTCATCGAAGCATTTAGAATTTTATTCCCAAGAGGACTGCGGCCTTCACTCAGCTGGAACAAGTGGAAGCGAATCTCAGAGATAATGACAATGTTATAGCCAGAATGTCTAGAGTCATTTTCATTTGGATGATGTGTTTCACTTTATATACCTTTAAAATGGAAAGAAGAAAAAAAGCCATGTTCCTTTTCCTTTTATATAATTGAGTAGCATAGCTTACATCTTGAAAAGCTATTGACAGACTCCCACTTCTTTGATATATTTAACTAGGAGGGGCTCTTGATGATGAGCTATCATTTATAGATACTTTTAAAGGCAGGAGTTAATGGAAGTGAGAATAAAAGGAGAAACTATTTCTATCTTTTACTATGCCTTCTAGTTAAGACTTTTAGCCTTGTCTGAAGCGAACCTGCCTCATTCACCTGCCTGCTGATTATCGATGAATACGGACTTACATCTTCACCACACCGACATTAAAGTGTACTGTTTCTTCTTTATCTTCACAAACAGTTCCTTTTTTGCGTCATTAAAGTCAGATCTAACAGGATTTTCTCCTACTCTTCTTTAAATGAGAGCACAGTCCTTTTTTAGGAGTCTGTAGAAATGAATTGTTCTTTGGTGCTTCTCTAAAACCAAGGGGGGGCGGTGGGCGGAGAATTTCCTTG
Source organism: Murina feae (assembly GCA_004026665.1). Taxonomy (NCBI): domain Eukaryota; kingdom Metazoa; phylum Chordata; class Mammalia; order Chiroptera; family Vespertilionidae; genus Murina; species Murina feae. The sequence continues at coordinate 13,054 of PVJC01004042.1, read as the reverse complement.
GAATTAGAGAGTAATGTACTCACATTTACCAAATATTTAAATAGAATCAATTTTGTTTAAACAGATTAAGACTATTCAGGGACACAAAAGCATATTCCAGTGTGTCTGCAGGACGGCCAGAAAATCCTGTGTATGTTAGCATATATGACTGTCAGCTACACATTTTTGCCTGTCAGCAATCCCAATTTGTACAGAATTTCATGCTCATCTTTCAGAAGTTTTGTGGAGTATACAAAGGGTGCTTTTAAAAATATTAGATTGCAGTTTACTGTAAGTAAAAAAGCAATAATAAATGAATTGGTAAACACTGAATGACATTAAAAATAATCTCCTTTAAACCATAGAAACAGGCACTGCATAATTATTTTACACGTTTTGCTTAATTCTATCATAAATTAATGTGAGTACTCTCACATTGAGTTTCCTGCCTTACATAGGCGAGACATGAGGTCAATGTTTTTCAATGTTTCTAATTTTCCAAGTGGTTAAAATTTCATTTTTCATTATAATAATTTTTAGCTACTCAGCCTATTTAAAACAACGAAAGAGAGAAATAAAATGGATTGTGTGAAGAGACATTCATTAATGGGCAAGTAGGGGGGATTAGAAAAGTCTGTCTGAGTCACAAGGCAGGGATGGCATTTAGTATCTGAGCCCGCTTCCAGACTAAATTAGCAAAGGCTGCAGTGAAGTTAAAGCCTGCTGGTTGCAAAATTGGAAATTGGTTTCCTGGGGCTCTCTGTAAACTCATTACTTTACTCAATCATGGTTCATTAACAAGTTAACAGACAGAAGACCAGTGCACGTTGGGATATATGTGGAGCCAAGCCTTCCATCTCCTTAAGCATCACTTAAAACTTGAATGTCATAGCAGATCAGACATTGCACCCAGCTGCATTTTCATACAGTGCTGTACATGATTAGCCCCCAGATCATATCTACTTAACCTTTAAATATTATTAGGTGTTTTGGTTTTATCATGCATTTCACAGGGCAGCAAAGGTTTTAATTCAAAACGACTCTGATGGAACAAATAAAAAATCTCAAAAGGCATCTGGGAAAAAAACAACAACTTGAAGAAACTCAGTTAAGAGATTCGACTAAAGTAGATTTAATGGTTCCCATTAACTTGGCTCCAATTCACTGGAGGAGAAAAATCTATAGGGATTTTAGGGCATTTAAATGTATTTCTGAAAATGGTTGACAAACTGTAGCCTTGGCTCATGAAATAGTTTTGCTCAACCTAAGAAAATGGCTTTGACTCTCAGACCAAAACAATTCATTCTGTGCAGTTCATGTTACAAGAAAATATTTTAGTAGTCTTGTGGCTCATGGAAAACACTAACCAGGGACTGCACATAACTCCTTAGGACCTTTAGAAGTTATAGTCTATTTCTATTTTGGTCCAATAAGTGCTTTTTAAATATTTCTCAAATGATCTGTTATTAGTTGCAGTTGGAACTGCCCTTTAGTCAAATCTTATGTGTATTCATATTCCAAGAGTGGTTCATATTTAGGGAATAGGCCTAATTATCAGGTGAAATAAAGTGGGATAAATGTTCAGTTTAAGAAGGATTGGCCTAAAGGATTCTAAAGATTCCACCAGTAACTATGAGAACTGCTAAGTGAATTCAATAATGTAGCAGGCTATGAAATACATGTTCAGAAATTGGTTACATTTTTATATACCAATAAGAACTAACAGAAAGGGAAACTAAGAAAACAATCCCATTTACAATTCTGAAAAGGACAAAGAAAGAAAAAAGAAAGAAAGAAAGAAAGAAAGAAAGAAAGAAAGAAAGAAAGAAAGAAAGGGAAGGAAGGAAGGAAGGAAGGAAGGAAGGAAGGAAGGAAGGAAGGAAGGAAGGAAGGAAGGAAGGAAAAAAGGAAAGAAAAGAAAGAAATATCAGGAATAAATTTACCAAGGAGGAAAAAGTCCTTATTGGGAAAATTATAAGACATTGAAGAAAGAATTGAAGAAGTATATAAATGGAGGCGTATGCTGTACTTGTGGAGAGAAGGCGTTAACATTGTTAAATTATTCATACTACCCAAAGTAATATAAAGATTCAATGCAATTCTTGTCAAAATACCAGTGATGTTTTTCACAGAACTAGAAAAAATAACCCTGAAATTGATATGGAACCACAAAAAACTGAATACCCACAGCAAACTTGAGAAAGAAGAACAAAGTTGGAGGTATCATGCTATGTCATATCAAACTATACTACAGAGTTTTGTAATCAAAACAGTATAGCACTGGCATAAAAACAAACACATAGATCAATAGAAAAGAATAGAGAGCTCAGAAATAAACCCACACCTATATGGTTAAGTAGGAGGCAAGAACATACAATAGGGTAAAGACAGTCTATTCAATAGATTGTGTTGGGAAATTTGAAAATGGTGGAGGGAAAATGAAACAACCACCTTCTTATACCATATACAAGAATAAATTCAAAATGGATTAAAGATTTCAATGTAAGACTTGAAACCATTAAACCCCTAGAAGAAAACATAGGCAGTAAACTCTAACATTTCTCTTAGCAATATTTTTTTCTGATCTCACTCCTTGGACAAGAAAACAAAAGAAAAATAAAGAAATGGGACTACATTAAACTAAACTAAAATGTTTTTGCACAGCAAAGGAAACTACAACAAAACAATAAGACGGTCTACTGAATGGGAAAATATATTTGTCAGTGATACATCTATTAAAGGGTTAATATCCAAAATTTATAAATACAGTCAAACTTTGATTCTTGAAAGACTCCCATCTCAAAAAATTCAATTCTTGACCAAGTTCTTCATGGTACAAATGTCTCGGTTATTAAACAAAACTTCAGTCCTCAACCTGACAACCCTTTATATAACAGCACAACAGAAAGTGTCTCTCGAGCCACAAATAAAGGTGGGAGAAAATGTAAGTCAGTTTACCACTAAACCTTGAGTTGTTAAATTCTATCCTTTGCAATAAAGGGGTTTATATTTTTTTTCCATTTTCTTCTCAGTTATAGGTTTCTTATATTTATTTAACAATTTCTTGGTCAGCCCTCCATATATCATTTTCTCATTTGTTTTCATGTAAAAGTACATTTTTATGCAGTGCAGCCTACTTACTGACAGGTGAGAACCCCTCCATTTGATCATCACACTTTCAGGATGCCTGGGAGATCTAAATGTATCGATTGAAATGAGAGATTCACCATGATTTCTGAATCCTTAGTAAAATTTCATTCAATAATAGGTAGTTGAACTATATGTTCATTTATATGTAGGCTGTATAATTCCATTGTCATTTATGCTTTCTTGATACCAATAAATAGATGAAACAGGTCCCTTTGTAGAAGCTTAGCTCTGTAGAGAAACCCTTTGGTAAGGTAAAAGTCACTCTATTCTTGGCTTCCAGAAAATTAGACTGATTCTGGTTGAAATTATAGAGAACGGATCTGGTGCAGAAGCTGTCTATGTTTGGAAGCTGTTTAGGAATATGAGAGTCTGTGGGCCAATCTGGGCTGCCAGACCTCTTCTGGTTCATGCTGAGAGGGACATATGGGGACTCTACTGTAATGGCCTCAATTTAGCCCAGTTCTAGGGCAATGATATAGATTTAGAAGAGGCAGAGGTTTAAACTGGCCTCAGGACCTGCTTTGCTGGAGGTATTTGCTTATTTTGTTAGGCCTTAACTCTAAGATAAAGATGTCCTTTTCCTTTTTCACATTCTTATAAGTAAATTACTTCTTATTTTCAGTGTCCTTTATTTTCTTTCATATTCTCTTTCTCTGGGGTAATTCAACACCATGGAAGTATGATTTGAAAATATTTCCAAATAGTAAAAAATAAAACCAAAAACTGTTATGTATTAAAAATCTTCCTTGAATAAATCAGGCTGACTTTTAAAAGTTCATGCCATTTGGCACTATTGTTTTAGTCATAAATTCTTAGCAAGCAAGGGTGGTATAAGCTTTGATTAACTTATGTCCAATGCCATGTGATTAAACCTTAATATATATTTGTTAACATAAAGACAGTCAAACCTGTAAAGAATTTTTATGAGTTTATTTGAGCCAAACTGTCAACAAATGCTGGAAAGTAGAACCTCAACATATTGAGATAATGCTCTAGGGAATGGTGGGTTACATCTATATTTATACACTTGTGGCCCGGTGCATGAAATTCATGCATGGGGGGAGGGGAGGTTCCCTTAGCCCAGCCGGCACCCTTCCCAAGGGGTTCCCATAGGGATCGGGCCTAAACTGGCAGTCGGACATCCCTCTCACAATCTGGGACCACTGGCTCCTAACCACTCACCTGCCTGCCTCTCTGATGGCCCCTAACCTCTCTGCCTGACTGCCTGATCACGCCCTAACTGCCTCTGCCTATCTGACCACCCCCAACTGCCCTCCCCTGCCAGCCTGATCTCGCCCCCAATGGTCTACCCTGCCAGCCTGATCTTGCCCCCAATGGTTCTCCCCTAACCACTTTATCTCACCCCCAACTGCCCGCCTCTGCTGGCCTGATCTTTCCCCCAACTGCCCTCCTCTGCCAGCCTAATCCCCCTGCCTCTGCCTTGGCCTTCACCACCACAGCTTGATCTGGAAGGAAGTCAGATGTCTGAAAAATGAAAGGTTAAACCAGTATAATTAACATATTACCCTTTTATTAGTATAGATAGATTATATAGGGTAGGATTGCTTAAATGGGGGGGGGAGCCTTTTTCAGCATAATCTCTATATCTGGACTGATGGCCAGCCATATGCACTATACTGCCAAACCAGTCATTAAAAAATTGAATTGCTTTCTTACACCTTACACCAAACAGCTGTTGTCCTTTAAAACTCCTTCTCAGCTCTCACCTTAAGTTCTGCCTTCACAGTTCACCCAGATTAGGTTCTGATTGGTCAGTATCTATGCCATTCAGCATCAGAAGCTCCACCTCTGAGGAAGCCATTGGCTCCTCGCAGTTCACCCAGATTTGGTTCTGATTGGTTGGTTTCTATGCCAGTCAGCATCAAAAGCTCCACCTCTGAGGAAGCCATTGGCTCCTCGCAGTTCACCCAGATTTGGTTCTGATTGGTTGGTTTCTATGCCAGTCAGCATCAAAAGCTCCAGCTCCTAGGCAGTGATTGGCTCTTTCCAGTTGACCCAGATTTGGTTCTGATTGGTCAGTTTCTATGCCAGTCAGGGTCTCTGGACCTATCTCTGGGCCTGATCAGAGAGGTGAGACAACTTTCTGAAACATCCCCAAACATTACAGTACTTTAAACTTGTTTGTACTATGGGCGATCGAATAGCATGTGATACAATACTGAGACATTGTCAAAAATCCCCTCCAAGAAGGAAAACTTTCCCACCAAATATGACATTCAAATTCATAATTTCTCTTAGTAATCTGTCTATGGCATGTATAGCATGACTGAATATATTATGTTTCTGCCCCTGGTGGTCAGTGTGCATCATAGTGACTGGTCATTCTGCTGTAACAGTTGCTTAGTCTTATATTATATAGATGCAAAAAGACAGATAGGCTCAATTAAGATAAAGATTGACCTTGCTAGTGAAGATCCCAGTCTAGAGTGTGACTACCCACCATAACTGCTTTTAGTTAAAGTTTAATTGCAGACCATCCTTTGTGGTTACTTTAGGTCTCTGAGTTTGTAAGACTGCCAAGCAGGCCTTCCTTGAGCTTGTCAGGTTAGCACGTGGGCCCTTTCATCCATACATTGACTATTTTTAATCCATTAACATATCTTGTTTATTTTCCTTTTTATTACCTTGATATATTATGTTAAATAGGAAAGAAGTAGGAGCCAATAGGAAAACACATTTTTCTTGCACCTTTTTTTATTTAAAAAAGAATTCTGATTATATGGGTATTTTTCCTCTCCTTTTTCATTGTTAGGCAGAAAAAAATTTTCCCCCTTAGCAAAGATATTACTCTTTAGTTATTTTCAGTAGAATTATCTTTCAGGTTACCTTTTGGTTGTTAACTACTCTGTTTACTCTCATCTCAAGAAATATCATTCCTCTTATTTGGAAGTGCACAGTCCTTACCTTACAACTCAATGCCTGAGGGAGTTGAAGAGTGTGGATGTCATTGCTCTGAAGTTTCTTGACATAATAAATTGATCAGTGTGTATATCCCCTGTTTGTGGGGCTGTGCCACACTTTGATGAATTCTGACCTAATTTCTTTAATGACACCTCACCTGCAGAGAAATATTTTTGCCTTGTTCCCTGAGAACAGCTAACTAATGAAACAATTAATCACCTTCCAAAAATCAAACACAAAACTTTCAATTAACACGGCTGAAGAATTGGAAATTATAGGTGTGGTAGCCTGAGTAGGAAAGTAAGTGAGGTATAGAGCTAGTCAAACTCTTTGCATAGGCATTGGGTAATAATAATTTATTTCAAAGAGAAGAATCAAATTGGCATTCAGAGTAAAGGTTAGCCTTAAATCATGAGGGCAGAATGCAGAATAAGGCGAGAAATGCTTCACATATAGCCTTCCCGGGGTAGGATGCAGAATGAGATAGGGAATTTTATATGTATCGCATCCTTTCTTTAAGAGAGCCCTTATTTCAAGATTCATACAATCTAAAACAACTGAGTTTTGTCATAGTTTCTGAACTTTCTGAGTCCCATAAGTGCTTTACTTTTCACAATTAGTAGATGGATCTCTTTAATTGTTTCAGCTTCCTAATAACAGGAGAAGGTTTGAGGTAGCCCGTGTTGTCCATAGAGTTCAGTTAGAATCATGAAACTGACGCTAAGAGGCAGAAACAGAACAGAGGGAGAGCAAGGCGTGGTGAGGACAGTGTTTCGAAAAGGTAGTGGATGGAGGTGGATGTGGATCACAGGTTGAAGTTTTAAACAGGAAAACTGAGCCAAGAATCACATGCTATGGACTTGGATTAGGGGCAGCAGCGAAGGATTGGGGAATGTGCACTGGACTAGGACTGAGTTCTGGGCTTGTCCTGTCACTATTTGTGTGACTTCAGGCATACTATTTCACATTTCTGGCTGTCAGCTTCAGCCTCTGTAAAATAAATGGAAGGACTAAATAATTTCTAAACTCCATCACAGTTTTAAAACCTATGATTCTATGGTATCTCTTCTTCTGAGCCAACATACTGTCAAAAGGAATGAGGCTGCTTAGAGAACATTAGAATTGAGTTGAAAATGAACACACTAGATCAATCCTTTTGGCACTGATGGTTAGTTGGCAATTTAAAAAACCGTAGTTAGCAAATGAATTCATGAGAAAGATAAAGAGAACATTCGTAAAATATACTCTATTAAGCAACACTTTCTATTTTATGTGTTGACAGTAACAATAGATTAGAAAAGTTACTTAAACAAGTAATTTGTATATTTAAAAAAATTATTTAGTAAAGGAATGCACTTGTGGATTTCACTTGCTTACTGTTTTTGAAAAGCTATGCTTGCACATAAAAAATGCTTAGAACAAAAGCACAAAAAACTTTGCATTTTACTTTTATTTGCAAAGGAAATTATATTGAAATTCCAGTGAGAGTGAATATGGTGCGTGCTTCTCCACCTCTGGGGGCATGTGTTGGAATGCAGACTATCTAGACACAAATCTCCCAGGTATTTTAACAAAACATGAATAGAGAGAAAAACGGGAATTACTCAGAGGAAAATGAAAGCCAGCTTGTACCTATATAGCACTGAGGTGGCAGAAACAGCTGCATAACAGCTTAATCCTTGTGACAAGCCCAGAACTCTACTACAACTGCTGGCAGTGTCTGATGAAATTGCCAAGGAGCCAGATGCCACAGCTGGGAACATTATCCTTGTGTTTCAGATGAAATTGATACAGCAAATGGCTCTCCATTATTAACTCCTTGATAGCTCTGTAAGTTTCTTGCAAAGAACTGAAATATTTTTTTATAAGGGCTAAGTTGCAAAGGGTAATGAAGAGGGATACATGACAAGAATAACAATTTTATTAGAAAAAGAAAGTGAATGAGAGACTGTAAATATTGTTCAAAGAAGGAAAAATAGAAGATAAGGAGTGATTTTTGAATGATAAGCTACAGAAGGACAGAGGAGTTGTAACAGACTTGGGTTTCGGAATGTTCTAAAAGTTATAGGACTAGTCACATTTCTCTAATGTATGTTAATAGCTTTTTTATCAGAGACAGTGAGGAAAAAAACAAGAAGAGTATTTGTACTAAAAAAAGAATGATGAATTCCTGATAACATTCTAAATAATCCATAAATGTTAACATTCTAAATAATCCATATATGTTAATTGAACATATATAATGTATATGACCCTGGGTTAACAACTACATGGTATAGTCTATACTATAGTCTATATACAATATATAACAAGTTATATCTTATGTACAATGTGTAGGACCCTGTATAAAGTATCGGATGGTTTGTGTCTATAGTATAATCTAGTTTATAATTATAGTATAGACTCTATGGTAGATAGAATAGCACTTCCCAAGCCCAGGATATACAATAATTCCTGGACCTATGAACGTATTAGCTTATATGCAAAAGAGTCTTTGCAGATGTGATTAAAGATGTGGCATTTGAGGTAGTGAATTATCCAGGATTATTTGGGTATGTCCAATGTAATTATATAGGTACTGAAATGCAGACAACTTTTTGACTGGGTCAGAGAGTTGAGGTAGAAGAGTTTTAAGCATGAGAGGGATTCAGCTCACCTGTCTGGCTTTGAAGTTGGAGAAAGGGGGCCATGAGTCAAGGAAAGCGAGTGCCTCTAGATGCTAGGAATGGCCCTCAGCTGATAGACAACAAGGGTCTCATTCCACAGCTATAGGGAATCGAATTCTGACAACCAACCAAATAAACAAGGAACCAGGGTTTTCTCTATAGTGTCTAGAAAGGAATGCAGCTCTGATAACACCTTGGCTTTTGTCTAATGAGACCTCTGTAATACTTCTCACTAATAGGAATATAACAAATTTGTGTTGTTTTAGGCTGCCAAGTTTGTGATAATTGGTTATAGGAGCAATAGAAAACAAATTCTAACCTATTTTATGTGTAATAAGTTAAAAATAGAAGGGGGAAATAGCAATATAGTCATGTGCTGTTTAATGACAGGGATACATTCTGAGAAATGCATTGTGAGGCCATCTAGTTGTGTTGACATCATAGAGTGCATTCACACAGACCCAGATGGTATAGTCTACTACATGAGTAGGATACATGGTATAACCTATTGTTCCTAGTCTACAAGCCTAAACAGTTTGTTACTGTATAAAAAACACACAGGTTAAGTCAAGCACAAGTGATAACGGTACAATCAAGAGACACAGTAAATATGAGATGTATTGAGGCTGCTGCCAGCATAACATGGCATACTGTATCACAGCCAGTTTTTTTTTTTTAAATAGAGTAGACTCTAAAATAATGATTAAAAGTATAGTACAGGCATACTTTGTTTTATTGTGCTTTGGTGTATCACACTCCATGGATGTTGAATTTTTTACAAATTGAAGGCAAGACCCTATACCAGCAAACATATTTTGACTTACTTTATTGAAATACTCGCTTTATTATAGTGGTCTAGAACTGAACTTGCAGTATCTCCAAGGTATAGTAAATACATAAACCAGTAACACAGTCCTTTATTATCATTATCAAGTATCATATACTGTACAACATTATGTGTGACATACCTTTTTTTTTTTTTTAATGAGGTCCTTTATTAAATCTGGGGATGGTGAGACATGGAAGGGCTAGGATAGAAGAAGCAACAGGAGAGAGAGACTAGTGGAGAAATGAGCCTTGGTTGGGCTGCTTGGTTCACTAAGAAGTCAGAGAAAAGGGAGCCTTGGGGACAGATTTAAGGTGTTAGCCTAGGACGGGCTGCTGCTCTGGTTGGTTGAGAGTTTAGGAGGTGCATGCCTGTGGGAGAAGTAGTGGGGGGGAGGAAAAGGCACAGGTATGCTCCTGGGAGAGAGAGCACACTGTGTGCTATGCTTTTATAGGACTGGCAGCACCACAGGTTTGCCTATACCAGCATCATCACAAACACCTGAGTAATGTGTTATGCTGTGACCTTAAGATGGTTACGCTGTCACTAGACGATAAGAATTTTAGCTTCATGATAATCTGCTGTATATTTGGTCCACTGTTGACTGAAATGCTGTTATGATGTGCATGACTGTGTAAATGGTGATGTTGAAAAGATCAGCTCTCTGATTATCAACTGAATTAGTTGTTAAAAAGGAGGCAATTTATTTTAGACTAGGGGCCCAGTGCACAAAAATTTGTGCACTCTGGGTGGAGGGAGTCCCTCAGCCCGGCCTGTGCCCTCTCGCAGTCTGGGACCCCTCGGGGGATGCCCACCTGCTGGCGTGCCTGACCAGGCTGGGTGAGGGGCTTTAAGGCTGCCCACAGCTCCCATTGCCCAACGTCCCAGGAAGGCTGGCTGGACGCAGGGTTCTGGAGTTTATCTCCTATAATTGATGCTGTTCCTTTAAGGCGAGGCCTTTTACTAAGGAAGCCTCCTCTGCCTCACCTTGTGGCTTCTATAATGAAACAATTGTTACACTTAATTGTTGCAAATGTGTGTTTTGCTTCAGGCCAAAGGCTAAGGAGCCAGGTAGTTTCGCTTTCGCTCCTGCTGCAACGGACGCTGCCTAAACATTTACTCAGGTCCGTGAGTGGCGGCCGCCATGTTGGCTGGGCTAATTTGCATACAGTCACTCTGATTGGCTGTGGGCATCCCGGAGAAACGGTTAATTTTACTATTCTGCTTTTATTAGTTTAGATTATGATGGACTCCATTGGGATGAGATTTTATAGGAAACAGGTTAAACACAGACTTGTAAAGATATATTGACTTTGTTGAGGAAAAGATCATGTCTATAAAGCTATGTGTGGGAGAATAAGAAAAACCTTTCATATGCAGAAAAAGAATGGACATTTTGTGGGGGACGTAATAGGAGCCCAAGTTTTTATATAGGAATCATAGGACAACAAGGAAGAATGGAGGTGGAACAGATTGTAGAAAGTGTTCAGACTTTCTTTTAATACCAGAAAGGAATCTTTTAATTAATCTCTTTAAGTTATTTATCATTTCTATTTTTTAAATTTTCCAATTAACATTCTTAGGTACTTGGTGGATGATATGATAGGACTTGACATCTATACCATCACTGATGTATTTAATTTTCCAAATTACAAATGAAGAATGACTTGGGTCATTCAATATGCATTTTAAAGATGAAATAAATCATGCTTTGTTACTGAACAAGGAAGTATGAAAATAAATGAACTAAGTATTGAGGTAAAGAAATTAGAAAGAGAAATAAGCCAATGGAAAGTTGAAAGAAGGGTATGATAAAAACCAGCACCCACATTACTAGATTGGAAAATTATTAAAAACTAGTAGAAATGGAAAATAATTTTAAGAGATTTTTTAAACTTGGAATAAATCATATATTTATCCTATATAATAAAAGGGTAATATGCAAATGGACCCTTACAGCAGAATGACTGGGAATGAATGGTCACTATGACACACACTGACCACCAGGGGGCAGATGTTCAATGCAGGAACTGCCGCTTGGTGGTCAGTGTGCTTCCACAGGGGGAGCTCTGCTCAGCCACAAGCCAGGCTGATGGCTGCCAGCACAGCAGTGGTGGCGGGAGCCTCTCCCGCCTCCTCAGTAGCACTAAGGATGTCGGACTACAGCTTAGGCCTGCTCCCTGCTGGCAAGTGGACATCCCCTGAAGGCTCCCGAGCTGCCAGAGGGATGTCTGACTGCCAGCTTAGGCCCGATACCCTGGAGAGCAGGTGTAAGCCAGCAGGTGGACATCCCCTAAGGGGTCCCAGATTGGGAGAAGGCACAAGCTGGGCTGAGGGACCCCCTCAAGTGCACAAATTTTTGTACACCGGGCCTCTAATATATATATAACTTTAGCATGTTTGATTAAGTAAAAGGACAAAATTCCTCAAGTGATAATTATTAACTTTATTAAGTTACTAGGGGCCTGGTGCACAAAAATTTGTGCACTCGGGGTGGAGGGAGTCCCTCAGCCCGGCCTGTGCCCTCTCACAGTCTGGGACTGTGATGGCCCCAGTCTGCCAGGCGCCTTCTGTGTGTGTGTATGTGTATGTGTGTGTGTGTGTGTGTCACCACTGGGGACCTGCCCCCAGCCGCATCTGAGGCTCGGAGCAGTCCTTCTGTGTGTGTCTACCTGCCGGGGCCCTGCCCCCAGGCACACCGTCAAGGCTTGGAGCAGGCACCCCCTCTATGTTGATCTCTCAGACTCTTGCCCTCCCCTGCATGTTGTTCTTTTTTTGAGCTGTGACCAGGGCTGGGTGCGGCCTGCCTCCCAAGCTTGCCTACTGCCCACCTTCCTCCAGCCACCAGAAAGCAGGGAAAACCCCGCCTCGTGGTCAGGCCAGCCTTTTCCTGCTCCCTGATCCCCGGAAGGGACCTGGGAAGCCGCCAAGCAGGCCGCCAACTCTTTCCCACTCACCCATCCCCTGCTGCGTTCCTTTCCCACTTCCCGGTGCCGCCAAGGGGTCTGGGAGCTGCCAAGCAGGACCCCGGCCACTGCAGCCTTGCTTTTCCGCTTCACGATGCCCCACAAAGGGCGTGGGCAGCCACCAAGGAGGCCACCGGCCCCTTGCCGCCTCTTACCCGCTTCCCGGTGCCCTCCAACCCTGCCGCCTGTTTCCCATCACGGGTCCTGGGTCCTGCGCTGTCCCGCCCTGCAGCCGCTCTGTGCACTCGGGAGGTCCCTCAGCCCAGCCTGTGCCCTCTCGCAGTCTGGGACCCCTCGGGGGATGCCCACCTGCTGGCTGCCTGACCAGCCTGGGTGAGGGGCTTTCAGGCTGCCCACAGCTCCCATTGACCCAACGTCCCAGCAAGGCCGGCTGGATGCAGGTTCTGGAGTTTTTTCTCCTATAATTGATACTGTTCCTTGAAGGCCTGGGGTAATTGATACACTGTTCCTTTAAGGCGGCCTTCTAACTACTAACGAAGCCTCCTCTGCCTCACCTCGCAGCGTCTATAATGAAACAATTGTTA
>PVJC01004041.1:0-66256 GCA_004026665.1 Murina feae | reverse complement strand
TCCTATATAATAAAAGGTTAATATGCACTTGTCCCCTTGACTGGGAGTACGACTAGGAGTTTGACCAGGGAGTGAGACCACCCACCAACAGCCTGTGGCCCCTCTCCTGACTGACCCCAACCCTGATTGGTCCCCCCGCCCCATCCTGATGGAGGTGGAGCAGACCAGCCAACCTCCAATGTTCCCCCGCTCCTCCCACAACTAGCCTGGCCCAATTGGCCCCAATCGAGGTGGGCTGGCCAGACCCCACCTTGCATGAATTCGTGTACCGGGCCTCTAGTTGTTACATATTTTCTATTTCACAAATAAGGAGAATGAGGATCAGGAACATTTGACTAGAGTCATGTAATCGGGATGCAGGCATGTTGACATGTCCTTGAGAGCGAGTTCAACATTCTTCCTACTACTTTTTTTGTTTTTAATATTTTTTAATTGATTTCAGAGAGGAAGGGAGACGGAGAGAGGGACAGAAATATCAATGATAAGAGAATCATTGGTTGGCTGCCTCCCACATGCCCCATTGGGGATTGAGCCCACAACCCAGGCATGTGCCCTTGAGCGGAATCAAACCTTGGACCCTTCAGTATGCAGGCTGACACTCTATTCACTGAGCCAAACCTGCTAGTGCCTTCCCACTACCTTTTCTTATTGAAGCTTAAAAAGGCAAAAGAAGCCTGCAGAAACTCACACAACCAGTTAGTAGTAGAATCAGAAAGTTACTTAATTAGTGTTTTCTAGTCAAATGGTTTTCCAAATTGCCTTAGATGCTTTGCAACCTGGCAGGGAAATGATGCCAGTCTGGCATGGACAGAGTTGGACCCTGAGCCAGGCCACTCAGCATGCTAGGGTGGGGTCTACATTTGCAAACATTGCCTCTCCGAGCACCTGGATGGTGACTTCCAAGCTGGCCCTCTGAGTCCCAGAGTTCTACCTCCCACCCCGTCCCCTCACCCCTTCACATCATGCCATTTCAGGCCCTACAACTCCTCCCTTGTCTTTTGGGGCTCAAACATTGAAGGTCCTTCTAAAATCCCTGCTTTGTTGGCTGGTTATACACTTCCATTGGTGGTTCTCAGCCTGCTCCGGGACCCCTGGGTCATTAGGAGGTCTGAAATCTGTTTTCACGCTTGTAGTTTCTCAGTCAGCAGAGGTTCAAAGTTGTCATGCATTCTTTCCAATAAGTCCTTAAATGCCTCAGTCTGGAACCACTACCTGGGGCATTCTCAGGTCTTAGGAGTGCTTCTTAAATAATTAGTTTTCCAGATTAACTCAATCCAGGGCTGGTAGAGGGTAAAACAGCCCATCAGCCTAGGTGGCATCACCTTGAGAGACCTTGGAGGGGGAAAGAAGAGGGAGCAGCTTGAGGGGAAAAATGACCTGGTTGGGGAGGGGTGGGCTTTTGCTCCCCATAGTGTCTCCTCCACTCCTCCTGCCTTGAGTAATGTACCACCACCCCCCATCTCTTCCTGCTGAGGCCCTCCCTCCCTCTGTGGCTTAGAGCAGATGACCCTCTGCCAAGGGCCCAGCTTATTCTCCTTCCTCCGCCCTAATTAGCCCTCAGTTTCACCTCCTCTCCTCTGATCTACCTTCATCATACCTGCTTTTAAGTTCTTTGTGACTATTTAACTCCACTTGGTAATTGCAGCTCCTTAAATGTGAAGATATTATTAATTACTAGAGGCCTGGTGTGTGAAATTCATGAACCTGGGGCAGGGGGGTCCCTCAGCCTAGCCTGCACCTTCTCACAGTCCAGGAGCCCTAGGGTGATGTCTGACTGATGCCTTAGGCCTACTCCCCATAGGGAACGGACATCCTTAGCTCTGCCATGGAGGCAGGAGAGGCTCCCACCACCGCTGCTGTGCTTTCCAGCCATGAGCCCAGCTTCTGGCTAAGTGGCACTCCCGCTGTGGGAGTGCACTGAAACCAGGGGGCAGTCCCTGTGTTGAGTGTCTGCCCTCTTGTGGTCAGTGTGCATCATAGTGACCAACCGTTCTATCAGAAACCAACTCTCTGACATCCCCTGAGGGGTCCTAGATTGCAAGAGGGTGTAGCCAGGCCGAGGGACCTCACCGGTACATGATTGGGGCCAGGGAAGGATGCAGGAGGTTGGCCAGCTGGGAAGGGACCATGGGAGGGATCCAGGGTGTATCTGGCCCATCTCCTCAGTCCCATTGGCCTGATCCTAGCAGCAAGCTAACCTACCAGTCAGAGCATCTGCCCCCCTGGTGGTCAGTGCATGTCATAGCAAGTGGTTTAGCAGCCTTAGCATATCATTAGCATATTACGCTTTGATTGGTTGAACAGCTGACCAGATGACCAGACACTTAGCATATTAGGCTTTTATTATATAGGATAGTTTGTTCTCCCCACATCATGGTCCAGGGCCTGATCACATGGAAGAAAGGGAGAAGGAGGAACCTGGCAGGAACATTGGGAATGGCAGGAAAGAGTGGTCCCAGATCAACCCCATCCTCTTTCCCCTGGGTCTGCCATCTCTGCATAGGAGGTATCTTGTCATGTGGGTTCCTAATACCTCAATGCTTTGCAGATTTTGTGAAAGGGCCTCCTGCCTTACTTTTGCACAGCTGGCCACATTTGAGTTCCCTCTTTAATTCCATTTTTGTTATTTATTGCTGCCTAACAAACTTTCCCAACTTAGTAGCTTAAGACAACAATATATTATTTCTCACAATTCTGGCAAGGTTGTTCCCTGCTGAGCATGGCTGGGCTGACTCCTGTAGCTGTAGTCACCTGGTGGCTGGGCTGGACTCACACGACTAGGGCCACAGTGCTGGGCCACGTCACTCTCCCATGTGGTCTCTCAGCCCCCAGCAGGCCAGACCCGGCTTCCTCACAGCACGTGGTCTCAGCTTCCATGAAACAGAAGCTGCCAGTGCAGGTCACGAAGGTTCAGGGAGGGACTGCAGCGGCCCTGGTTGCAGGGCCCTTGTTAAATGCAGGGGAGCCGAAGCCATGGCTCAGGCCTTGTGCTGGGCTGGCAGACACCTGCCCAGGTGTGGGCTTTGGTAGTGGGTGCTCCACAGCCTCAAGAATATTCCTACGGGGACGGCCAACACAAAGTAGGAGGCCTCTGGGTGACAAAGAAAGAGGTCATTGGTTGGTGACTTTGTGCCATGGCCACCTACTGCACACCTGGAGAAAAGGGAGAGGAAGACTTCTCACTGGTTTCAGAGCACAGCTTCTAGAAGGATCAGAAAGAAAAGGAGGAGGTAGAAGCCAACACCTCTGGTTCCTCCTTCATACCAGAACTTGTGGCTTGTTTTCATCTACATGACACGTCGGTCCTCAGCGCAGCCGAGGAAGCACTTGATCAGTACTCCTCGTGGGGAAGAGCGTGGGATATGCTGCTTTGTTGTTTTTCAAAATTTTTTTATTTTTATTAATTAATTATAAGATAACCTCTTTATTATAGGTAATTAAGAATATATAAAATGCTGAGACCTGGTAAGGGAAAACTGCCTGCCCGGTTAGTAAGTGTGGAGTGTGGCTTTGAACTAGAGAGAGGCTGCAGCATGTGCCCAGCGCCCCTCTTCACCCACTCACTCGTTCACTCACACGGCAGATTGGATGCTTCCTGTGTGTCATAGACTACACCTTCTCGTTTACTTTTACAGGGAAAGAACCTGTCACCGGAAGGGACGTAATGCACATATACTCACTGGAATGCTTCTGTAGAGAAGATTCATCTGCTTCTCTGTTTGTTTATTTACTCGATTATTTATGTGCAATGAGCACAGTCATGGGCTCTTCCGGTTATAACTCAATGCTATTCGTACTCACATTACTGCTCCAGTTGCCTCAGCTTTAACCACTGAGAGCTCGTTCTAGCGGATCCCGTGTCCTTTAGACACACGCTCATCTGTTACTGGTTTTGTTTGTGTTTTTAAGCACTTCCTGACTTTCTAGAACTATAAAATGTTCCAGGCTTAAGCTGTATTTTCCCTGCCCAGCCCCAGAATCAGCTGTTTCTCGGAGGAACAGCTTTATTGGAAAGTGGACATGTGGAAAGGAAGACCTGGCACTGGGTGTGCCCCTTTCTACAGGAGTGCCATTGCCAGTGGGCAGAGCCGGGAAAGGCATGTGTGTGTCCTAACCCAGGCATGAACACACACCTAAACTTATTTCTTATCTACCTTTCTAGACGGGCATTAAACATACATCCCAGCCCTACCACTGCCTTTGCCTCCTGACAGATTCTTTCCCTGTAAAAGTAAATGAGAAGATGTAGTCTATGATGCACCTCTCTTTCCCCCCAGGTCACAGCTTCTGTGCAGGGCTCCAGGGAGGCAATACTCACAGCTACATCACTGTGTATCTCCTCCCATTTTTCTCTATTTTCTGCCCGGATCACTTCAGCATATGTGATGAGCTTGAGGGGAATTGCCATGGTGTCCCATGAACTTGAATCAAATGAAAGGTGTCCTTTTGCCAGGTCAGAGTCATGACAGAAGGAAGGTCCCTGCTGGGGCGGCTTTGGCTTCAGCAAGGCTGTCTGTCCCCTCCTGCCACCTGGTCTCCTCAGAGCTGTTGTTTCTGTGCTCCTGGCACTTGGTGGCTGCCTGAGGGCAGGTTTCAGGGTGTTTGCCCCTTCACTTCTTGAGCTTCCTGCCTTGGGGCATGAGCACCTACTCAGGGAAGGGCATTGGGGAGGGACAGGTGGTGAGAGGCAGGGCCACAGGCTGGGGAAGTCAGAGCCTGGAGAAGGTTTCTGTGAGCATCAGGGAAGCTGGAGGGAGGTGAGTTACACATCAGACATTCCCTGGGGCCTTCCAGGTACAGTGTGCCCGAGAGCAGGCTCTGTTGCCCTATGGGAGCCCCATCCTCCCCTAAAGACAGCCCTGCCCCTAGGCCAGACTCCCAGGCCCAAGAGGATGACACCCTTTCTCAGGGGAGTGTTCCCTGAACAGCTTCATGTATGTCCAGGTGTCTCAGACAGAGATGAAGGACCTGGCTCCTGCCTCAAGCAATCCAGGATCTGGGAGCGGGGGGAGAGGGGGTGCAGATGGACAAGAAAATGATGTCATGGTACAGGTGCCCTGGTAGATACTTGGGGGCATAAAGGACAGCAGGAGCCATCAGTTCTGCCTGGTGAGGGTGTGGTGAGCATGTCTGGAAAGGCTGAAGGTGAGGGGTGTCCCTGGGGCTGGAGCTGGGAAGCTAAGAAAGTGTTCCCAGGCTGTCCAAGGAGAGTCCCTGAGGAGAAGCAGAGGGTGTGATGCTTGAGGAAACTAAAAATAAATAAGGAGGTTTGGAGCATGGAGTTTGGGAACAGGGAGGGGAAACGCGTGTCTGGAGAGATGAGTAGGAGCCAAACCAGTAAACGGCTCGTATGTTTGTCTTAGATTTTTTGTCTATAACACAACCGACTTAAACGACAGTGGCTTGAACATATAAGGGCTTCTTTTCTCATAAAAGAACCAAAGGTAGCCAGCCTGGACTTGGTATGTGGCAATTCTACAACATAAGCACTATCTCCGGCTCTTCCTCTCTTTCAGTTACTCCATCCACAGAGCATGGCTTCATCCTGAGGGCTCCAAGGTTCATCCTCAAGTTCCAAGATGGCTACTAGAGCACCAGCCATCACACCCACTTCACAGAGAGGAACTAGGCTAGTTACTAGAGAAAGGGCGGCACAGCTAGGTGTGCCCCTGTCAAAGAGCCTTCTTGATATCATAGTTCCCCCCAGTGATTTGCACCTACAGCTTCTTGGCCAGGGCTTAGTCACCCAGCGGCAAGAAATGAAGGGAGGTGGGAGTTTCAAAACGAAATGCCTCCTGTTAGCAAGGTGTTACAAGGTCAGAAGGAGCTGGGCCATCAAAGAAAGGGAATAGGTGGGTCCAAGGGGAAACAGCAGCAGGTGCAAAGGTGTGTGGATGTGAAGGAGCATGGGCTGTTGGAGGAACGGAGAGTGGATCTGACCGGCTCCAGTGGACTATGTATGTGTGTGTATGCGTGTATACTAGTACATATATGCCTAGATGACAGGGAAGGGGTTAGAAGGAGTTCTGAGGAAAGCATGATGCTTGAGGGAACTAAACATAGATAAGTTTGGAGCATGGAGTTTGGGTGGGGTTAGGCTATGTGATATGGTGAATGCAGTGGTAGGGAGTTTGGACTTTATTCTACAGGAAAGTGTGAATCATGCAGAGACTTTCAGGGGGTGAGTTAATCAGACATGGGTGTTTGGAAGATCAATCAGAACACTGATGTCAGGGGAGAAAGCGGAGGGGGGGAGGGTGCTGGTGTTAGAAAGGATGTACCTTTCTCATGGGGCAGTGAGGAAGCACGAGACATGCTGCATGGATATTAAACCAGGGGAATGAAGTTGGCTTGGTGGGAAGGCACCATGTTGTCGAGGCCTGGAGACTTGCCATGGTAAGAAATAGGGAGCCACGGAAGGTTTTATAGTAGGGTTTCCTGACTACGCATTCTTCCATGGCCAGCGGGTGCATGTCATTGGCAGGGGTGCTTGCTCTTGCTTTTGGAGAAAGGAAAAAAGAAAATTCACTTTTACTGATCACCTTCTATGTGCCAGGTATACTGCCTCTTACATTTTGCAGATCTGAAAATGAAAGCACAGAGAGTTTAAGCAACATGTCCACAGTCACACAGCTAGGAAGTGGCAGAACCAGAGGCCAGGTCTGCCAGTCACTTCTGACCCTGGAGTCAGAAACAATACCTGACCCAGTTTCGTAAGCTGGCTTCTTGTACTCTGTGGGATTGTTTTGTCTTATATGACCTTGGGTTTGACCCGGGTGTCATGTGTGATCCTGTCGGGTCACAAACCACGTATTCGCAGCTTCTTTAACTTGAACTTATTCAGATGAAACCCTACAGGAGGCTTTGACTGAGACAGCAGGACAGAGGAATGCAGGATGGGCTGGGGGCTGGGAGAACATGTGTCTGGTCCCAGCCCAGCTGGTGACTATACTGGTGGCCAGAGTCCTAGCCCTTTACTTCCTGTTTAGCATTTTCTCCTCAGAGAAGTAGATAGTTCAGACTAAGTCAATATTTTCCAAATATTGTGGGTTCCACCTTCACAATTCATGCCACACTCATTTACCCTCCCCCCATACTATTTATTTAAAAATTCTCCTTGAAATATGTTTTCATTTATCTATTTATTTATTTATTTATTTATTTATTTATTTATTTACTTTTTACTCAACTTTGGCCTAAATAATAAGGTCTGTTAAATCATGAATTTGATTTAATTTGCTTTTATCTAAATCACATTAAAATAAACTCATAATGATTAATAAAACACTGAAGTTTGTCTTCATAGCAATCCTATATAATAAATGGCTAATAGGCAAATAGACTGAACAGTGGAACGATTGGTATCTATGATGCACACTGACCACCAGGGGGCAGACGCTCAATGCAGGAGATGCCTCCTGGTGGTTAGTGTGCTCAGCCAGAAGCCGGGCTCATGGCTGGTGAGCACAGCAGCGCTGGTGGGAGCCTCTCCTGCCTCTGATGCCGAGCTAAGGATGTCCAACTGACAACTGAGGGCTCCCAGACTGTGAGAGGGCGCAGGCTGGGCTGAGGGACCCCACCCTGCCACGAGTACATGAGTTTCGTGCACCAGGCCTCTAGTAATATAATAACTGACAAATGTTGAACTGAGCACTTTCCTACGTATTGTACAGATATGAACTCATTTTATCTTGGCAATAACTTTATGAGGTACATATTTTATCATCACCATTTTATAGATGAGGAGACTGAAGGATGGAGCTATTACATGGCATGCTCAAGGTCACACTAGATCCACCTTAATTAAACCTATAGCCCACCACTGTACCTGCTCCCACCTTGGAAGCACAGTCCTGGCTCTGTCTGAGGTTAGTTCTGCTGCTGCAGGTGTGGCACTGTGAGCTAAGAAGTGATCCGGAGAAAGCGGGTGCTCTAGGAGGGCCCCTCTGCGGCTATGAGGAGCAGATGGGGAGTGTAAGGGTGGTGCTAACTCCCTGGGTATGAGGAGCAGGGAGCTGGGAGGTGCCCTGCCAGGATGAGACCCGAGGTTTGGCAGGGGGTGTGGTGTTCTGCTTCAGTGGGAAGAACCCGGACTCAGCTGCCCAGCAATTAGAAATGGAGGAGGAAGGAGCAGCTGGCTGTGTAGCAGAATGATTTACACCAAGCATGTCAAACTTGCGGCTGGCGGGCCACATGCCTCGTTTAAACAAGGCATGCGGCCCACTGGCCATGAGTTTGACATGCTTGATTTACACCATTCTCAGCTTCCTCCAGACCTCACTCTCCTGGATGAGATGTCTTATCGAGAAACCTCATGCTGGACCACCTCCCAGGACACCATGGTTAGTGAGATGCCTGGTGACACACCTGTGCTTCCCTGTGACAAATGAACTTGGCTGGGCCCCAGAACACATCAGAGCAGCAGGATCCACTTTGCTTTGTTCCGAGTTGGAGGGGAATGGCCCAGCCACTTCTTCTTGGTTGGAGCCCTCTCCTTCCTCCTCAGTGGGCCCCTGCCTCCTCAGCTTCTTCTGGGGGTACTGGCTGGGTGGCCTTCATGGCCACTTCATCTCCCTGGGTCTGTGCTCATATGGATACAGCCCCAACTGCCTTCTAGTAATTTGGAGGAGTCCTGTAAGGGGTCTCCTGTATACCCACAACCTATCAGCTGTGGTCACACAGGATCTGCTCTCTTCCTGCTTCCTGCTCTGGCTCCCATTCCTGCTCCCATGAACTGCTTGGAGAAGCTTCGACCCTGCCTCTACCTATTAGGTGGTGGCCCCACCTTGCCAGGGGGCTCCAAGGCCTCCAGGTCTCAAGCACAGGGCAGACTCTGGACAGAGATGGGAGGTGGGGTGGAGATAGGGAGGCACTTAGTCTCCTGAGCCCAAGCAGCTTGCTTAGTCTAAAGTCACATGAAGCCCATCTTGAGTAGTTCCTAGGCTCTGATCTCTCTCCTCAGTGAGGCTCAGAACCAGCCAGGGGGCCTGGGGCATTCTAGGCCTAGGGGCCTGCTTTTTATTTCTTGCAACACCACGGCCCGCTCCTCACCAAAAACTCTTCCTCCCGGCCTGAATGTCAGTGTGTACATGAAAGGGGGCACGTACAAAGTGATCTGCTGAGAGTGAGCAGGAGGGGCGTGCGTGTCAGTAGAGAGGGGTTATTGTCCAGGACTGTGTTGTTCCATAGGGCAGTCACTTAAAATGTAACTCATGCAACTGAGGAACTACTTGTTTAATTCTTATTTAAATGTAAATTTAAAACTAAAGCAGTGTAGGAATTTTCCCATCAAACACACTTGATTGTATTGGAAATACCATGGTTCATTTTAACCTTTACATCCTATAAGATGTCACTGTGCCCAGCCGGCATGGCTCAGTACTGGAGCACCAACCTATGAATCAGTAGGTCATGGTTCGATTCCCACTCAGGGCACATGCCTGGGTTGTGGGCACAATCTCCAGTGTGGGCATGCAGGATTCTCTCATCATTGATGTTTCTATTTCTCTTTCCCTCTCCATTCCTCTCTGAAATCAATAAAAATATATAAAAGATATCACTATAGTTCAGCAGGTCCTCAAATAACATCATTTTGTTCAACATAGCTTTGTTATAATGTTGATTTGCTGCTATAGGAACTTAACTCTTGTTTATATCCATTAGCCTATGGGAAACTGGTTTTAATGCACGTTGTTTTGCTTAAAGTTGCAGAACCTATAGACGACATTAAGTAAGAACCTATTGTATTGTAGGGCACAGCAGATGCCAGCATTGTTTCTAATTCATCATTAATGATCTTTTGATATTTACTGCTCAGTGAAAGTATTGAAAAATATTGAGTCAAATGAAATATGTTACTAAAATTTATTTCCTCTTGTTTCTATTTCCATTTTTTAATGTGGCCGCTAGGAACTTACAAATATCACTCATTTTTTTATTGGAAAATGTTGGTCTAGAGCAGAAGTCAGCGAGGTTTTCCTGTAAGAGGCCATAGTGACTGTTACAGCCTCTGTGGGACCTACGGTCTCTGTCTCAGCGACTTGACTCTACCATTGAAATGCTGAAGCAGCCATAAACAACCAGAAATGACTGTGTAGATACATTCCAATAAAACTTTATTTATAAAAACAGGGGGCAGGTTGGATTTGATCTGTGAGCTCTTGTTTGCAGACTCCTCCTCTAGAGTGACAGCAGGCAATCGGAAGCAGGCTCTGAAATGTAAACTAGGAACTGCTGAGGGTAAATGAGCAGCTAGAAGGCAAAGGGCCCTGTCTGGGGGGATGGAGTGATGAGAGGGAGAGAGAAAACACACATTCACTGAGTGCTTAATGTGTGCCAGGCATTTCCCCCTTATTTTACTTGTATCAACTCCTGTAATTTTTCTCAGCAAACCTATAGAGTAGATACAAGTATCATCATTACCCTCATTTTCTAGCCAGGGAGCCAGGACTCACCCTCAGACAGCCTGGCCAGAGCCTGCAGGCTCTCCCACCTCCTTTCTCACTGCATGTTCCAACACTTGCATGAGGTGGATGTTAATAACCTCATTTCACAGATGAACACCTGGAGCGTAGTGTGATAGGAACTTGCCGGAGCCCCCATCTGGTACCTGAGCCTGCCTTTGATCCTGGGTCACCTGCCTTCTCCTTCCGCTGTGTGTCTTTGTGCAGGGAATGCTCTTGATGGTGAAGCCAGGTCTTGTGCCTCCTGTTCTGGGCGTTGACTCCCTGGCACGTGTGGCAAAGGCGATGTCTTTGGAATGGGGCCAGGTGCTCTCCTCCTCCTCCCCAATGCTGGTAGGAGCCCCCTAGGACGTTGGGGGCTGGGCTGGGTTCAGGGACTCCATGTTAACCCCTCTTCTCATCCATAGGCCAAAGAAAATGAGGTACCCCACTTGAAAGGTCACCTGATCTTGTGCTTTTCAGTGATGTCCCCTGAGTTTTCACTGGCTGAGGGAGGCTGCAGAAAGCATGGAGTCAGGGACACCAGAGAAGCCTTTTCCAATGTTCCTATATCCTTTGAAACAATGGTCTCCTGGTTTCTATACTTTATCTTGCTTTTTGTCTTGTTTAACGTTATCGTGGGCACATTAGTAAACGTTTTCAAAAACAGAAGTTACAGCATATTCCCAATATTCTTTCTTTATAGAGTTGTCATTCATCACTCACTTAACCACTAATCCCTGTTGGATTAAACAGGTTGTTTTGAATATTTTGCTATGATAAACAATACTTTGGCAAGCACCTTTGTACACCACTGTTTGATCTGTTACTTTGCTCATCTATTCTGGAGTCCTAGGAGTAGAATGACTTGCTCAGAGGATGTAAAATTCTGATGTGGACCCCTCCCCCATTCCTTGCCCACTCCGTCAGCTTTAGGGCCTCTTGAGCTGATGGACTGATGGGTAGAGAGAATGGAAAGCAGTGAGAGAAGCTGAACTGATCCTTATGCAGAAGGAGGGCCTAGGGGTGCAGCAAGAAGAGGGAGATCCCACAGAGGAGGTGGACTGAGAAGAGCTTAGCCAGAGAGGAGAGGGAACTGAAGAAGGAGGTCAGGGCAAGTTTGAGGAGGGGACAGCGGTCTGTGGAGTGACACTTGTAGAGAAAAGAACCACGGCTGAGGATGTTTAGGAAGCTTGCCTGTGACTTGTACAGGCAATTTCTTTTTGCTACCTCCTTGGGAGACCTCAGTCAAGAATTAATCATAATTTTCAAAACTCGGGCAAACCCAATTTATGTTTTTGTCAGACGTGTCTCCGTGCTGAGACAGGCATCGAGGCCCAGTGTGATTTGGGCTACAGGTTTTGATAGATATTATTGCATTACCTGCCAGAAAAAAAAATCTAAGAACTTACACTCCAAAACAGGACCACGTTTTGGGGCACCCTGGAAACAATAATTATGACTCATAATTTTAAAAGAATGTTTTCTACTTAAACCGGGATGTGATAGTAAGATTACACTAGAATTTACGAGGTTTGATCCTAAGCCAAGATCTTATTCATTTGCTTAAGCAAGTTATGGAAACACTTGATTCTCTGTCCCATTACTTATGTAACCAGCTGGCCTGACCTAACCCTTCTCAGATTGGGGCATTGCTGCTGTCCCCCCGGGACACCCTAGAGTGGGTACGTGGAAGCCCCCACCCACTGAGGCGCAAGAGCAGAAAGCCAGGAGCAGCCGCTCTCCCTGTTCTGAGTCAGGGCTGCCCAACAGAAGTGTGATGAAGCCACAGATGTGAATCACACGCGTCTTACATTTTTCAGGTCATGAGTTAACAAGTGTCCAAAGAAAGAGTTGACATGAACTTTAATAATACATGTTCTTCACCAGAGCGTACTGTTACCTTTTTGCCATGTAATTAGTATAAAACAACGTATAGCATATTAGGCATTCTTTTTATACTCTGTCTTCACAATCCAGTGTGTATGTCACCCTGGCAGCAAATCGCAAGGTGGACTAGCCGCATTTCACTGCCCACAGGTGGTTAGTGGCTTCCATATCGGGCAGCGGGCAGCGTAGCCCAGGCGCCTGGAGCAGCCCCCAGGGGGCAGGGTCCTGGGCTTCCCCTGAGTGATGCTCTCCGGAAACACAGCTGCCTCTCCAGCCTGCAGGTTGCCCAGAGCAACTCAGCCTGACTCGGTCACATGTCTCTCTGCCTTTGCAGGAGCAGAAGGCCCATTTTTTCTTTCCTACATGGTCCCTGCAGAACCGGGCAGCTTTTTTACTTTTAAGCCCTGGAAGCCCGAAGGATCAGATTCTATATCCTTCCTTGGATACTGGGCTACTTGCCCTGCCCTGCACCTCTTTGAGGAGGAGCTTCTTCCCATGATCTTGGCCTGGGCCACTTGCCCTGACTGACCAGGGCAAGGACAGGGACACTCATTGATTATAAGGGGGCTCTGCCCTCGCTGGGCCCTTCTTTCTGAAGAACACCCAGAGATGTCATCTCCAGCAAAGCCGCCTGCTATACTCATAAAAAGGGGATGAAGTAGATGACCTTGAGGTCTCCTCCATCCCTAGCTGTCCTCGTGTTATTATTCTCATGACCCAGCCTTCTCAGGAAGGTCGGGGGAATGCTGATCATGTGTGCGTACGCGCGCGCGTGTGGGTGCGTGTGTGTGTGTGTGTGTGTGCGTGTTGAGGAACAGAGTACCCCAGTGACTGAAGAGAGTGTCCTGAAAACATCCTGCCCATCACCCCCTCACGATGACTCTGGGAGCCCTGCAGCCTACCTCTCCCGCCTTCCTCCTTCCCACTCTTTTTGTTAAGTGGCACATGGAGTTGTTCTTTACTGTAGAGTTCTGGCAAAGAAAAGCCATCCTCTGATTTACAACCCTGCAGCCTCCCCTCTTTGAGTCAGTGTGTGAGTCACCTCTTTAATGTGATACTTCTGAAGCGTGCGGCTCACTCAGGGAATGAGTGTGGAATGAGCCCTCTCTGCCAGTCCGCCCCCTCTGGCTTCTCACCGCTTTTCCTGACCCCAACACCCACACCCAACAACACAGCCCATGGCAGCATCAGCCAAAGGGCTTCACTTTTTTCCCCCCCCAATGGACATTTCTTCTTGGATAACCAATGAGAAGCTCAACTTCCACATGCCAAAATCTGAAATCTCTATTTTCTGAAATCAGATCTCATTTCTATATCCTCAGTAAATGATCCCATTAAAAGCTTCAAGTGAACTGAATATTTTAGAGTTTATTCCTGTCTTTTACTTCATCAAATTAGGCTCCAAGGCCAAAACTAACTATCTTAAGAAGTGTTTTGATGATTCTTGAATCTATCCTTTCCTCTTAACTTCTTAGCTATCTTAATTTAGGTTCTCATCCATTTCTTCCCCAAATTTCAGAAAAATCTCCAGCAGATTACCTGGCTCCAATCCTGCCTTCCTCAAATCCACTTTCTATTCACGTATCAAGTTAATCTCTTGAGTAAAATCCAACAATGGCTCACTATACCTTTCAAGAAGTGGCTGAAAGTTCTTATTTAAAGACTCATAATTATCTATCTCCTACCTACTTCTCTAGCTCCATCTTCTAGAATTCCCCAATAGGTCCCCTTTTTCAACTATGCAGACTATTCCTAAATTTTTGAATGTATCTTTAAGCCTCTGGTTAGAATGGATTTCCCCATCCCCCAACTCCCTTTTTTTGTCTAGGTACTTCCGACTTCCCTTCAAAACTCTGCTAAGATGTCACCAATTCCACGAAAACCATCCCTAATCTACCCCTCCACATCCAGGTCTGACTTCATTCCCTTTTCCGTGCTCTTGTATCAAAGCATTCATGATTCCACCCTACTCGATCCCTAAAAACAAAAACTTATTCATCAACCCATTCCTAGCAGTCAACATAATACCTGATATGGGACAGGCATTTACTAAATATATTTTTTTTTAACAAAGGGAAGGAAGAGAGAAGGGGGAAGGGTGAGTTGTATTGAAAATCTATTTTAGAAACTGAATTTCAGTGTGATTAATGGAAGACAAATGTAGCTAGAGAGTTGATGGCCAAACAACTGTGCCCCACCTAAAGTAAGCAAATTCTAGAGCTGCTGGACATCAATTAATAAGACGAAATGTATCCTGCAGAAGACCAACCTGCCTCCTTCAATCCCCAGTTGATAAAAGTGGCTCCAAGATGGCACAAATCCTGTTCTTGCAAAGGGCTTAACTTTTCCTCTGTCCCTCTGGGAGTTATTCTATACTGAGTTCCCCAGGGAAGGGGGCAGGGCCCCTGAGGACAAAGGCTTGTTCAGATTTAGTTGCAGCCCCAAAGGTTCAGTTTGGGATGAGAGGTCGAGTTTTGAAAACTGGCCCTGGGCACACTGTGAAGACCTGCTTGGAGTGGCAGTGAGGGTTGTCTTCCCCCAACCTACAGACTTTTCAGTTCTGACCTGGTTGCAGATCTCCTCACTTCCTTCAGTGGCTCCAGGGGTTTCCCTGGCATAACTACTTCATTCATTCATTCATTCATTCATTCATTCATTCAATTCTCTCAGTAAATGGTCATTAAACTCCTCTCTGTGTTTAGACTGTTTTTTAAATTGTGCTCACAGTGTTTTTTTGTTGTCATAAAATACACATAACCTAAAATGTACCCCTTGACCATTTGTAAATGTACAGCTCAGTGGCAATAACTGTATTCACACCACCATCCGCCTCCAGAACTTGTTTCATCTTGCAAAATTGGAGCTCTGTGTTTAACGACAACTTCCCCAACACTCTTCCTGAGGCCACTGCCATTCTACTTTCTGTTTCTGAATTGGGTGCCCTTAGGACCCTCACGTAAGTGAGGTTGCACAGTGTTTGTCCTTTGTGTCTGGCTTATTTCACTTGGTCTGATGTTCAAGGTTCATCTGTGTAGAAGCATGTGTCAGATAGCCTTCCTGTTTAAGGCTGGATAATATTCCATTGTAGGGGTAGACCTAGTTTTGTTTCTCTTTCTTTCTGTTGATGGAAACATGGGTTGTGCCCACCTTTCAGTTATGCAACACTGTTCTGGATACTGGGCATATGCAGGTTCACAGGTAGTCTTTGCCTTTAAGGGGTTCTAGTCCAGGGGAGAAAGACTGGCTACTGATAGCCAGGAACAGTGCCACATAGGAGGTTACCGTGGGAACCAGGGGAGAGCTACTTGGCTCTACCCTGAGATATCAGAGCAGAAAGGCTGACAACAGCAGGAAGTGACAACAGAACTGAGGCTTGAGGGATGACAAGTGACAGAAGGACACTGCAGCAAAAGGAACAGCATGTGCAAATGCTCAGAGGCAGGGGAATCTTGGTGGCTTCACACCTGCAAGTACAGGGCCTGACTTGGGGCAAGGAGGCATGTCGGGGAGGAGTGGAGGTTGGGGAGGGGAGCAGAGCAGAAGCAGAGACCCATCATTAGGGCTGGCACAGCTCTCTCTGTCCTACCGATGCCCAGACACCGCTAAAGGGATGGAAGGAGCTCTTACAAGGTGGAAGAGCTCACCTGTGTCTCTGAGGAGGTCTCACAGTGAGAAAGGTATCAGCGAGCTGGAGGCAAGACGTGGCAGTTTGGAGAGGAAATTGCTGCCGTGGTCTAGAGAGAAAGTGTTGAACCGCGACAGCTGAATGGAAAAGACGCAGCCGTTCTGAGAGCTGTTTTGAGAGCTCGTAAGGAGGCAGAATGGACAGAACCCAGGAGCCATTCGGATGTGGTTGGTTCATTTCATTTCAGCAGCCATTTACTGAACTGGATCCGGTCATTAAGCAACGGCATCCTCGGTTTAGTGCCCAATGAGCAGGAGGAGATCGGAGTGGCTGAAATGTCTAACTTACGGCCTCGCACTTTCTCGTGATGATGACTTTCCCTGCCTGGGTGCACAGACTCAGCAGATATCAGGGCCCTTAGGCAGAGTTTGCTCAACCTCTGCTTTTACAGAAGTGTGTAGAGAAGCTCAGAGAGGTGCATGATCTACCTAAATGCACACAGCCGGTTCTTCTCCTTCTTCGGGTCGGCTATAAAGCTAGAGGAAATTCCTCCACCCCCTACATCATCCTTCTGTTTTAAGAGATTTTTATTGTCAAATCACTACTGGGAGATCCAGAGATGTTAGCAAAATTAC
Source organism: Murina feae (assembly GCA_004026665.1). Taxonomy (NCBI): domain Eukaryota; kingdom Metazoa; phylum Chordata; class Mammalia; order Chiroptera; family Vespertilionidae; genus Murina; species Murina feae. The sequence continues at coordinate 49,664 of PVJC01004041.1, read as the reverse complement.
AAAAAATGGGGAAGCAAGAGCTTGTAATTAAAATTCTCAGTTTTTGCTATTCATGCTCTTCATTTAAATGTTGGTGGAGCTAAGCCATCCAGCATGCTTTTCTTGTGCAGACACTTGTATCGGGGTCTCCGGGGAGAGCGCTCCTGGCCCGTCTAGGGAATGAGCCCCATGTTCCCTTCCTCACCTGGCTTACCCCAGAGCTCCTCCTGGCTCAGGAGGAGCCCCCAGATGCATGTCTGTGGAGCTGACTTGGCTGCTAATCTGGGCTGCTCAGAGGCCCAGACAGAATCAGGTCGACCTCCCTGGGGACAGGTGGCAGCCCAGCACCTTTCTGCACCCACTTCTCCTCCCTGCCCGGTTTGAGCTCTGCCTGAGGAAGGCCTCTCCTGCTCCTCCCCCCAGAGCTTCCTGCAGTGGGGGTTAGTGGGGGGAGGGGAAGGCACAAAGGGACCTGCTCTGACCTGGAGCATCACGAGATGGTCCCTGACCTTAGCCACGTTAAGACATACACGGAACAGCTCCAGAGTCAGTCTCAGAACTGCCCCTGGCCCTGCCCCTCACTGGCTCAGCTTTCACCTGGATAAGGCCCGACTTACCTGGACTCTGTCATGTGTGCCCTGACTCTCCTTCCTGGAATGTCCAGTGGCTGCCACTCCAACATGGCACCATTTGGTATTCTCTTTGGCACATGCCTCTACTTGGCACATGGTGACCCGGCCTGCCCCATTCATCCATGTGCCTCTCCAGGACCTGCAACAGCTCCAGCCCTCTCCATGGCATGGTGGGCCTCTGCGTGGTGTGAGCTGGTGGCCACAACCCTGGCCCCTCCTTCTAAACTCTGGCTCACTGAATTTTTGTCTCTGCAGACTGGTTCTCTTGGTCCTGAGCTTCCATCTGAAACCTTGTCGCTAGCTCCACGGCCAGTCTGCTTCTCCATCAGTGAAGCCATTTATCAGTGAAGCCAACCTCTGGGCCTGTTATGGCATTTAATTTACTCTTTTCCAAATCCTGTGAGACACAGATTGCTATCTCCATAATAAGGTGGGGAAACAAGGTTCAGAGGGGTTAAGTTGTTTGTCCAAGAACACCCAGTGGGGCTCAAATCCAGGTCGGTCTGACCCCAATGCCTGTGCTTCCCACGCACCTAGCGCCCCTCGCTGGCCACTTGGTGAAAAGGGTAGGAGAAAGGACTTCCATTACTGTAATATTTTCCACTAATGTCTGCTGAGCATTATTCCATATTCACTTTGCACATGTAACTCGTTGGCTCTTACAACAGCTCCTGTATCCCTATTTTCCATTTGAAGAAGCTGAGAGTCACAAAGGACAGCTTTCCCAGGCCTCCCCAGGCAGCAGATGGCACTAGAATATAAACTCTATAAGGGCAGAGACTTGGCCTGTTTTGTTCCCTGATGTGCACCCAGTCCCTAAGACAGTGCCTGACTCATCAGTCCCGCTTCTGCTTCATCAACATTTCTTGTATGTGCAAGAGAATGAATGAATGAATAAATGAATGAGGCAGGAGCCCAGTCCTTAGACCTGCAGTGTCACAGCAGGACCAACTCCCAGGCTGCCGACCTCATCCCCAGCATTGTGATTGGATGCCTGAACTGTGGGCAAGGCTCAGCCTACAGCAGGGGCCAGTGGGTCGCAGCTACTCATTCAGAGATTCAGCGTCATTTCAGATGCCCTCATCAGGGCATTAATAGAATTCTCCAGAGGATCATGGTGATATTACAAAAAATTACCAGGCTAGGGTGGGCTCATGGGGCTGAGTGGCGGGTGGTGGGGACTCTGCTCTTGGGGCCTGCAGGGCCTCTCGCACCTCAATGAACAATTGGACCGCTGTGATAGAAAAATACGTGTCCCTGCCTTGCAGAGCTGAGACGGGCCGCTCAGGAAGTGCCCTGGTCACTGAGGAGCAGGGCAGATGCAACCTTACTCAAACTCGAGGCAACAATAAGCACCCGTGCCCCGTGTGTCTCCTCTCCCTGCGCTAGTGACTAATGAGGGAAAGTCAGCTTTTTATGTCTGTGCGTGACTAACAAAGCCACTTGCTGCTTGAGCCTTTACTAGAACGTCAGCTCTGTGAGGACAGGCTTTTGCCCATTTTGCACAATGTCTCACATAGTGGCAGCTCCAGACCACTGGATGAGTGGTTAGTGAATCAGTCATGTGACGGGGCCCAGCAAGAAGCACTCCACAGCCCCAGTGCCCACTGCTGCTGTGGGTTTGCATTATTCCCTTGCTGGCGATTTCACACCCATGTCTCCTGGTGTCTTCACAGAGGGTGGGGCTGGGCCAGGTGGGCAGTTGTGATGTGTATATGAGTGATAACGTGTGGTGTGTAGGACAGCGCCTGCCACAGATGTCAGGTCCTATAATGAGCATATAATTGTTCCATTTTGGCAGATGATGGCATTGAGCCTTGGTGAGGTCTAGTAAATGACCAAGGCCTTGACCTTTAGACTGAAGCTCCTTGATCTGTGCACCTGGAAAGTCACACTGTTGAACTGTTATCTGTCAATTGAATTTATTTGCTCAGATCAGGGAAGGGTGTAAACTTTTCCAACAGGGTGTTAGGCTACATAATAGTTCAATATTGTGAATCAGGATTTTGGCCTCACTGGCTGATGGGTTTGGGGATTTATAAGACGGCCCGTGGCTCTGTTGGCCTGGCGAACTCGGCCTGGAGCAGGGGGCCGGGGAGAGGAGCAGAGAGCCCTCAGCACACAGCTGTGATTCTGAAAGCTAACAAACGCCCAGTGTTCCCACAGACAGGCCTGAGAGATGGGGCTGCGTGGCCAGAACAGCTGGGCGGAGGCTGGTGGCAGGAGGCGGCATGAGGCCGAGCTTTGTTCCTTGCGGGTCATGGGGGCAAGCACAAGCATAGAGAAGCCCCTTTCCTCTCTCTGGCCTAAGCCCAGGATTCGGAGATTTCTGCTTGCTGGCAAGGGGAGCCGTTGGGAGAGCCCCAGATCAGCCTTTGTACCGAGGCTGGCAGGCGACCAGAACCCAGGGCTGCCCAGCCTGGGCCAGGCCCCCTCACTCCCACAACCTTCTGCCCACTCGAGAAAGACCCCTGGGCCAAGGACCCTGAGTCCCAGCAGCCGTTCCAGCGCTGTTGCTCTAGGTCTGCATGGCCATGCGAAGGTCAACTTCCTCCCGCCCTCGGTTTCTTCACCTTCCTCACCAAGCAACCCTGGAGCTCAGAGGAAGAGCTTAGTTCCATGGCTGCCACCTAGCGTATGTGTATGTGCCACACGCGATAAAGATCAGTGTACAGAAGAAGGGGGAGGAGCAGCGGGTGCTCCCTAAGTACATAAAGCAGCTGGAAGGGTTTCTAGAAAGATGGAGAGTGAGTGCCTGTTTCCAGAACTCCCTTCTCCAAACAAGCAAGAACCAGAAATGGAGAAGGAAACGCTTTCTTTGCAGAAAGCAGACGGTAGCCACAACCTTGTGCCCCAATGTGAACAGTCTGGGTCAGATGAACGGGGTGCCTAAAAACAGCACCAACTGAATGGCCATCGTGAATTCAACTGTAGCCTCATCACCTTCATCTGCTTCGGGACAGGGCCACCTTCCATAAGGGTCCTCCAGGGCCAGCACTGGAAGGAGACTCCCTCGGGTGCCGCGTCAACCTGACCCTGTCCCCTGAGCACGCCCACATACCCGTTCTAGTACACTATTGTTCACACAGGCTCATGGGTGGACACTGCCCAGTGGTGCCTGGCACGAAGGGCGTGCTCAGGAAGTGTCTGAGCTGCTGAACTCACGGCCTCTCCATGGACACACAGCAGGTGTTAAGTTGTGGGCCCCAAGCATCAGTGACAAGAACAGGTTTCTTGGTTTGTAAAAGTCTGAAGTCCTTTAGATTTTCTTTGGTGGACTGCACAGGCAGGGCCTGGTTGGGCAGCCCCGTTCCTTTTGTCCACATTCTGACTGCGGGCTTTGTTTAAACATCAGGGGGCGCATCCCTTTATCACGATTGTTATTTCAACTGTAGGAAGCCCAAACATTCGTAGATTTCCCATTTGCACTTCTATTATCTATTCATCACTGACAGTGAGCACATAGAAAGGGGTGGAGGGGCCTATAGCTGGGTCCTGGGTAACTCCTGGGGTGGTTCCAGGAACTCTCCATAGCCGAACCCAGGGACAGTGGGTTATCTGCAGAATAACGTGCTGACCCTTCTGATGGTTTGATGTCAGGAGCGATGTGGTTTAATTTGCCACTGAGTAGATCTATCAAATCATGAAATCTCCATAGCAGAAGCTCAAGTGTCAGAACCACTCCTTTCACCCTCACATAGTCTTGAGATGATCTGAAAACATAGCAGGCTGTTTGGGGCGCCTTGAGGCTTGCATTTAGATGCCGAAGCCAACAGTTCTACTAGAAAGAACAAGGCAATGTCTGAAGCTCCTCTTCAGGAAATCTGTTTCATTCAGGTTTCTATGCTCCATAGAAATTTTTTCTCTCACAGTGACTACCAAAAGGGGAGGCTGTTCATGTTCGTCTTACATCAAGAACATGATGAATGGATGGAAGGATGGATAGATGGATGGATGGATGGATGGATGGATGGATGGATGGATGGATGAAGATGGAGATGGAGATGGAGATGGAGTGAGTAAGTGAATTTGTTTCTGTCCCGACCATTAACAGCAATATCCTGGCATCCTGGCATCTATAGTTACCAGCATCGGCAGCACCCTGGGGGGTGGAAGCTCCATACATTTCAAAGACCACTTCCTCCTGCCCAACCCCTCTCCTCCTTTACCTGCAGGCCTTAAAAACAGCGGCCCAGTTCGGTTCAAGTGCAGCCTCATGGCTCTCCTTCCCTTCCTGGGGAGCCTTGAGCCCGTCCGTTTGCTCCTAATAAAGCCTGGATAATTTCCATTTGCTTCCATCTTTAATTCTTCGACGGCTTAACAAAACAGTTTCAGTTTTCATGCTTCAACACCTGAAAACAGAATGTGATTTGGTGATTCTGTTTACCGGACAGGGTAGTTGTGAAACCTTACGTGAAAATTCACACGTGATCTGAGTTGGATGCGATGCTCCTAAGATCCTATCTTACTCTAAAATGTGTTACTTAATCATACCTTGAATTGAGTAATGTCTTTTATGGGGCAAAATGTGATTTTTTTCTATCTCTGAATAATCTACCCAGAAACCACGGGAATGCCATAATACATTCAGTCTATGGTTTATTGATTAAAAGCCCTTTTGAAAATTTTATATAAAAAATTTGTGAAAAATCCAAATACCTACTAAGTACATTCCCATTATGTGCCTGAATTCTCTTTCAAAAACTGTCTAATCAGCTCAAACCGCTTTGGCTCAGTGGATAGAGCATTGGACTGCGGACTGAAGGGTCCCAGATTTGATTCTGGTCAAGGGCATGTACGTTGGTTGCGGGCACATCCCCAGTAGGAGGTATGCAGGAGGCAGTTGATCAATGTTTTTCTCTCATCGATGTTTCTAACTCTCTCCCTTTCTCTCTGTAAAAAATCAATAAAATATATTTATAAAAAACTGTCTAATCAGAATTAATAGACCTTGAAGATCTAAAACGCAATTCATTTTTATTCTTTTCAAAGCAGTCTCATCTCCCCTGTATCAGTCAGCATATGCCTCAGTGACAAACAACCCAATATATTAATAACTGACAAAAATGACTAATTATTTCTTGTTCACTTTACATGAGGACTGCAACATCTTGTGGGCTCTGAAGTCCCCACAGGTCTTCCTATTCTAGCACCCCACTGAAGGGACAGTGGAACCTGTGACATGCTGTTTTCTTGTTCCAGAGGGAAGGCTCAGAGCATCCTGGCCAAACCTCACAAATATTAGAAAAGCTTCTGCTCAGACCTGGTCAACATCATCTTCTCGGTCATCTTACTGAGAAACCATGTCACAGGGCTAAGCCCAGAGCCAACGAGGCAGGAATATATGCTCCCAGGACACCCAGACAGATCACATGACAGCAGCATGATATAGAACCCAATTGCAAAAAGGAGTGAAGAGTGAGGAATATTAATTCAATCCACCACACCCATCTGTCTATGTAATAAATTCTTGGTATTTTAGTTAAATTACAACTTCTTTGCCCATGGCATTGAATTTGTCTTTAATTGTCTTCCCACTTTATTATTTTACTAGGGGCCCGGTGCACAAAAATTTGTGCACGGGGGTGGGAGGAGTGGGTCCCTCAGCTCAGCCTGTGCCCTCTCACAGTCTGAGACCCCTCGGGGGATGTCCACCTGCTGGCATGCCTGGCCAGCCTGAGTGAGGGGCTGAGGGCTGTTTTCAGGCTGCCCACAGTCCCTTCAGGGTTCAGGTTCCTACTGGGGTGCCTGGCCAGCCTGAGTGAGGGGCTGAGGGCCGTTTTCAGGCTGCCCACAGCTCCCATTGACCCAACATCCCAGCAAGGCTGGCTGGAATCAGGTTTTAGGGGTTTATTTATCTTCTATAATTGAAACTTTGTTGCCTGGAGCGGAGGCCTAGTCAGGCAACAAAGACTCCTGTTTGCTTCAGCTCCGTGGATTCTATAATTGAATCGTTGTTGCCTTGAGCAGAGGCCCAGCCGGCCTAGGCAGGCAGTTACAACTCCATTGCTGGTGCAATGGAAGCCTCCTGTTTGCTCTAGCGCCGTGGCTGCCGGCCACCATCTTGGCTGGGTTAATTTGCATACAGCAGCTCTGACTGGCTGATGGGCATGGCTTGGCTGATGGGTGTGGCTTAGGTGTCTCGGGGTGATGGTTAATTTGCATGTTACTCTTTTTTAGATTAGATTTTCTATTGTCCTTGGATTGTTCCTTTCCCTTCCACTCTCCTGTACATCATGGGATTGGCTTTGAGAGCTGGGATGTGTTTGGCTGCAAGTAACAGTAAACCCCTTCAAGCTGGCTTCACTGATGTGAAAATATGCACCATCACACAGGAGCCAGGGAGCTTTGTGGTCTAACCAGTCCTAAAGACACATGGCTCATCCCATCTCTCCCCTCCTGTCAGCAAGATTGCCCATGAAATTAGGAGGAGGGTGCCATTTAGCAACTGGAGCGAAATGTTTTCTGTTCATGGTCAGGCACGGATAGATATTGGCAGAGAGAGAAAGCACAATTCGAGTCCTTTTTAATGGCTTCCCCCAAGGGTGTGGCCTAAGGGAGTGACCACTGAGAACCAGGTCATACATGGCCTGCCTCGATGGCATCACTCCATGCGGGAGGCTGCACAAAGAGGCCCCTGGTGACCGGTGAGAGTCTCTTAAGGACCCAAGCTGTCCCAAGATTCACCTTAAATATGTTCAGCCCAGAGAGAAGCAGCATTAGCTTCAAAGAGCAGCAGTCAGATACAACTTTTCCTGCCCCACACCTCATGCAGCCACCCCCACTCCGACCAAGAAGGAGCCAGAGGCTGCCCAGAAGGGAGGGGTGGGCACACTGGAGAGGGAGGAGAAAAAGTGACAGGCAAATTGCTCTCCCATGGCCCGTGGCCTGTGGCCCGCAGCCCGTGGCCAGCTTGAGGCAGGCCTGAACTATGGAGGGTGAAGCACTTACTTGGTTAAAGCTGAACTTTTTTTCTTCTATTATTATTAGTCCAGGTTGGTCTTATTACTTGAAACTGTTTTTGTGGCCAGAGATTTGATTACTTATTTGTTTGTTTGCTTGTTTGTTTAGGTGAGGCCTTCACAGACCATTAAGAACATTATTAAAAGAAACAATAAAAGTAGATACCCTTATATTTCCAGAATTTCTCAGTATCTTTTTACATGATTGCTCCAAACCCTTCCCTGGAGCCTTTTTAGATGCTGGTTCGTGAAATTGCTCCCCCATGAAATTTTAGTGCCACAGATGTGCTTGCAAATCTATTTATGTACTGGGCCCTTAAGAGGGCCACACTCTATTGTAATAATTATGAATTTTTTCTGCCCAATAACATCTGATGCCCCTAGAATAACTATTTCTCCAAGGAGCCTGATTCTCAGAAACTTTTAATTACCAAAGAGCAACCAGACAAGCCACGGATGTGCCTGGATGTCCTCTGAAGGACGAGGACAGTGGCTCTCGGGCAGGTTTAATGGGGCAATGGGAGATAGAATGCAGTTGCATTTTGGTGTGTACTAAGTGTCCCCTTGCTTAGTCTGCCAGTAACCCCTCTAGGGCTGACCAGAGGGGCTGTGGGATGTGGCATGCTTTGGGAAGGGGCCTGCTTTCCCAGGGCAAAGGCCGGTTCCTATGGCAGCGGTGGATACTAGTTTCAGGGCCTGCGGTTCCTGAAAGTCCATTTTGTGTGTGATTTTCAGCCTCTTGGGGCCACGATGCTGAGAGATACTGATCAGAAAGGGCTCTCGTGGCAACACCCTGGCCAAGTGCTTCTGCAGCAGAGTGGACACAGGCTTTCCTGACATCACACGGCTGTTCTTCCCTGTAGCGGCTGGAATAAGGAGTCTTGCAGTGAAAATGCTGGACCCCTGACCATGCTGCTGGGCCGAGGCCCGAGGAAGAGCTCTGAGCTCAGAAATCACATTTCACGGGACCTTCCTAGTCAGGCTCAGCAAAGCCAGCAGGGCAGGGCTAGATGTTCAGGGAACTATGTCAGTTGCGTTTGGAATAAATAGCACAGGCAAACCCTGCAGCTTCCTCTCTGCTGACTCACAGACACAGCAGCTCTCGCTTAGAGGACACAAAAGCAGTTCCTCTTTGGGACTGGCGGCTTTCCTCCTGGCCCCCAGAGGAGTTCCTCTCATCCCAAAGAAGGTGGTTCTCACTTCGCAAGAAGGGCAGCTGGTGAACACGAGTTTGTACACCCAAGGAGCTGGATGCTTTGGGCTCCCATTCCTTCAGCTTCGGGAAGCTCAGCAGACATGAGCCTAAGACTTCAGAGGTCCCAAGGCAGAGCATGGGGACAGCTGGGTCCACAGGATATAGGCAGGGGGACAGAGGGTCAGTGCCCGGAATTTGCATGATCAGAGCTGGTAGGGCCCCCACTCATAGTCCTTCATGAGTTGGGGGTTAAGTGGAAAGGGTCCCCTCCTCTGGGAAGCCTCTCCCACACTCAGACCACTCACATCTCACTGCTCTCTGTGCCTGTTCCCGGGCAGGGCTGGGAAGGGCTTGTGCAGTGTAGCCTTCTTGCTGAAGCTCTTGAGGGTAGAGGGACAATGCCTGCTTAGTTTCTGTGCTCTCTTTGACACTCACACAAAGCTTCCCTCCTCGTGAGGGGACTTGAGCCTTTATTTTATAAAATAAGCACTCTGTGGAATTGAACCTAGAAACTTGAAGGAAACTGGGTCTGGAGGGAGGAGCACAAATTGGAGATGGAATCAGGGCCCATGAGAACACCCAGTTGAGATGTGGTGTCAGTCAGAAAGGCCAGAAATCCAGGGGCTTGAGTGAGAGCCATCATGAATGAGAGGGCAGGGCTAGTGTGGAGGAGATGGGATCTGGAGCTAAGTGAATACATACCATGGCTGCCTCAGTCAGCATTGCTCAGACCCTCGGTCCAGCTGGCCCTGGCTAAGGGACCTATCACAGGAGGCCACCATGGGGAGAAGACTCAAAGACTGACAAGGCAGAAGCTAGGGGTGAGGACAGGAGCAAACTGTCACCAGTCCAGGAGGCATCTCCCAGCCAGCATGGGTCAGGGCAGGTTCAGAGGGACACATGGGAAGTAAAAAGGAGCAGGTATTGCCCCAAAGGAGCCATAACATGAAGTCTTTACTGCCAAGCAAACAAGGAAGACAATGGGATGGGAAAGAGGGAAAGAGGGAGGGGGGTACCTTATTGAGCACCTACTGGATGTATTATCCCAGGCACTCTACAAGCCTTGTCTCAAGGACTTTTCAAACAGTCCCATAACTTTTCTTCAATCGTTCGGTCACTAATACCAGTAAATGTTTACCGAATATCTAGTATTAGTCTATGCAGGGAACTGTCCAAGGTTCTGAGGACACGGCAGGGAACAAACCAGGGAAACTCCTGCCCTCGGGGAGCTTACATTCAAGGGGAGAGACAGACAACACTCAGGAGAAAATGAGCCTGACACACAGCTGTCCTATGTGTTAAGCACCATGGGGGAGGTAGGAAAGGGGCCCAGGAAATGTAGGGTTATGGTTGTGTATAGGGTGCTCAGTGACAGACGTGCTGAAGTCTAGAGCTAACAGTACAATTTCAGTTTGCTTCTCGCCTTAAATCACCAACATAGAATTTGTGACCTGAATTACAAAATGAATCAACACTAAATGTTAACTTCCAACAAAGAATATGATGGTGAACCGTATTTTTCTTAAGGAGCAAGCCTCAAAGGCCTTCCAAAATTACCCAGCAAACAGGTGGAGGAGCCAGGCACTGGCTGACATCTGGCTGATTCAAAAGCTTTTGCTGTTTCCACTGGGCTAAGTTTCAGGAACCATCAGGGTTAAGCAACATGAGATGAGCCCAGGGTTGATGGCTGGGACCTCCCTCTCTGGGGAGAACTTACAGCAGGAGAACTCAAGAGTGAGAAAGGAGCCCTGGCCGGTGTGGAATGTTATCCTGTGCACTAAAAGGTTATGGATTTGATTCCTGGTCAGGACACATACCTTCAATCCTATGTCAGGGCATATACTGAAGGCAACAAATCGATGTTCTCTATCACATCAATGTCTCTCACTATATATATTTCTCCCTCTCTCTTCTTTCCAGTCTCTCTAAAATCAGTAAGCATGTTATTGGGTGAAGATTAAAAAAAATGAGTGAGAAAGGAACAGAGTTTTAGACCAAGGAAAGAAGAATTTATAAATATCTGGGGAAGACGAAGAAGTTTGAAAATAGGAATAAGGTTGGCGGAGCCAGGGAAGAGAAGAGTAATTAATTGAAATAAGCCCAATTGCTCAGTCATGCTTTTCTAGCACTTCCTCCCCGCAAATTTCTTGGAGCTCCCTAATGCTAGAAATAAATAAAGGTTTATCCAAGAAGCCTGAGAGGCAAGAGTGGGGAAGGGGGTTGAAAAATCTCAAAGCCATAATGCTGCACACTCTGTGGTTGGCTTGCTTGGCAGAGGGTGACACAATTGATGTCATGGTTTCTCTAAAATGTGAGGTCACAGCCCTAACTGGTTTGGCTCAGTGGATAGAGTGTTGGCCTGCAGACTAAAGGGTCCCAGGTTCAATTCCGGTCAAGGGCATGTACCTTGGTTGCAGGCACATCCCCAGTTGGTGGTATGCGGGAGGCAGCTGATGGATGTTTCTAACTCTATGCTTCTCCCTTCTTCTCTGTAAAAAAAAAAAATCAATAAAATATATTTAAAAAAAATAAAATGTGAGGTCACAGGCACTCAGCACCCATGCTACTGTCCCATGCCACTCACACCTGGACAATGGCCTAAAAACTAGTTATTATTATGACCTTGAGTCATGAGGAAAGATTGGGTTGCTCTGAAAACCCACGTCTGTCTACTGAGGGACAAGTTAAAATATCACCTCTTGGCAGCCCTTCCAGGCTCCTATTAGAGTCCTCAGCTGACAGATTTTCAAAGACTCCTCCACATGGTTGTCTCCCTGGTGGACTGTGGGACTCCGAGGACAGGAACTGAGTTTCTGGTTCCTCTCTACGTCTCCAGCGCCTGGTACGATTTCTTTGCCATAGGAGGGATGCAAAAGTATTTGTAGAATGAAGAGGTAGCCCTATTTCCATCAAAAAATGTTCAGACCAAAAGCTTTAGCCTTTGGACAATTCATCTTCTGTAACAAACCCCTAGCTCAGCAACCTGGGCCCTCTACCCTGGAATCGTCACTCCCAACAGCAGAGGCTGTGTTTCCCCACCTGAATTTCCTTTCAAGATCCCGCCAGTGTCATCCCTCTGGTGTACTCAGCATTGAAAGCTGAATCTTCTCTGGCCCCTCCTGTCCTCACTTCACCCCACCTTGTCCATTGGCTAAAGCGTTCAATTGAATCCGCTTCTCTGGTATTTCCTACACCTGCCTCCCTTCCTTCCTCCCATCTTCCAGTTTACTTCAGGCCCACTTGAGTGGTAAATTATCACCTTCCATCTTCCAATTGGTTACCTAGTCTCCTCCAACCAATCTTATACTCCCTCCCACACTGAGATTCCCAAAGCTCTTCCCTCCTGGGAAGCCTGCATCAGCTTCCCCTTGTTTTCCCAAATTGTGCCCATTCCCCAAACATCCCTCAAGTCGTCTGCCTCCAGCCCACTCTCCCCATCTCATCTCCTACACTATTTTTCCTGTGGGCACCCTGGACACTGAGGTCCTGGACCTTTGTTCCTAGAGCTTCCTCTGCTGGGAAGGCCTTTCCCTCCTGGGGCCACAGGCCTCACCCCGTTCTTCAACACTCAGCCCACAGCCACCTCTTGCAGGAAGTCTTTCCCGACTCTCTTCCTGCCTTCTGTTGGTAGCAATCATTTCCTTCTTGAACTTCCACAACATTTAGCTCTGTCATGGCATTTAGCACTAAGGACCCAGTTATTGTCATCGTGGTATGTCTCCTACCTCGCATAAAGAGGGCTCTAAACTTTATTAATTGTATACTCTTCTAGCAACAGTATTTTTGAGAATACACTCCAGCATAGATATACATTACTTATATATAAATTGAACTGCTGTACTAATATATTTTGTACATACTGAAACACGCAGGAAATGGGAATTTACAGGAGGATGAGGTAAACATAGAAATGGAAGCCCTGGTAATTTCTTCCACTGCCCAAAGAACAGTCTTGTGTACGGTGCTTCGGAGACCACTGGTCTAAAGGCAGGTGTTCAGGCTGCAGGGACATGAAGTTGGCTGTCTGTGGCATAGTGGGGCAGAGCATACAGCTGGGAATAGAAGCAGGCAAGAGGGCCATGTAGGTCTGAGAGAGGAGGAGTGCTTCCGAGATGGCTGGTCCTGCCACTGGACCCAAGAAAAGGCACAGTAAACCAGACCACGCATGGCAATGGAGGAGGAGGGAGAATTCAGGGGATCCCCGGGCAGCAGGGAAATAGCAGCTGGACAAGTGGCTGCCACAGGGTTCCAGCACTCCTATACCATGCCACATCCTCAGGGAATAGAAGCCTCGGGGGAGTGGGGCAGGCTGTCAGCAGTATGTCCCCTGAGTGTGCATCTCAACCCACAGTGGCAGCTCATAGCAGAGATGCTAATGCAACGTGAAGGAGAGGGTCCTGACTGCCACGGTATTTGATGGATAGGAACTGAAGCCCAAGGGAAGGTACTCAAGTGACCTTGGGACTCCTGATGTGTGAACTCTCCTGTCTGTGTGACAAAGAAGGGTCCCAGCAGAGAAGACTAGAGAGAAGGTTAGGAGGGGAAAGCATGAACGGGGTTCCCACTGAGAATGTAAGCACACACCCCTCACCACCAGTATTGATTGCTAACGGGTATCAGCATTTTATAACAATTGCTAAGTTGGTATGGCTTTGCAGTGACTGTTTTGCAAGAATTAAGAAAATTAATACAATGAAGTGAATAAGAGTATGTGGCACATTTTCACCATTTTATAGATGATGAAACTGAGGCTCCAAGAGGCTAAGTAATTGCCCAAGGATTTACAGTCACCAAGCGATAGGGATGGGCAGAGATCTCACCTCCACTACCCTAACACTTCTTCTCACCTTTAATCTCAATTAATAATCGATTTGATATTTGGAACACCCAAGGTCCAAAGAAGCACATGGTCTCATAGCTCCTAGGGGGTCATAGTCTGACCTACACTAAGGTCTCCTAGGCCTCCAAATCTTTTTACTCTGCCACAGACTCCTAAGATGCCACGGCACAAGCTAGAGTTAGAGTTACCTGTGATCTAGCATCTCCTGTCCTAGGTATATATCCCAAAGACTGGAAACAGGTGTTCAAACAAAAACTGGTATATCCCTGTTCAAAGAAGCACTATTCACAATAGCAAAAGGCAGAAACAATGCAAATATCCATCAACAGATGAGCGATAAACAAAATGTGGTATATTCATACAATGGAATAGTATTCAGCCATAAAAAGAATGCAGTACTGACACATGCCACAACACGGGTGAATCTTGAAAGCATCATGCTAAATGAAAGAAGCCAGACAAAAAGGTCACATATTGTATGATTCCATTTATACGAAATATACAAAATTGGTAAATGCATAGAGGTAAGAAGCAGACTGGTGGTTTCCAGGGAAGTGGGAAGAGGGAGTGACTGCTAATGATTAGTTTCCATTTGGGGTGATGGAAAGTTCTGGGACTAGTGGTATTGGTTGTCAACACTGAATGTATTTGATGCCACTGGATTGTACACATCAACGTGGTTAAAAGTTTTATGTAGGGTGTAGTTTGTCACAATAAACAGGGCATAAGGGATCCTGGGGACTCACCAGACACTTCTTTCTGAGAAAGCAGAGGGTCACAGTATGCTAAGGGGAAGAAGCAATGGGGACAGACCCCTAATTCTCTTTTTATATAGAGTTATTGATTGATTTTGAGAGAGAGAAAAAACACACATTGACTTATTATTATACTCATTTATCTTATTTATACATTCATTGGTTGGTTCTTGTTTGTGCCCTGACCAGGGATCAAACTCACAACCTTGGTGTGCAGGACGATGCTCTAACCACCTGACTATCTGTCCAGGGCATCTCTGGTTCTCTTACAGGGAGGTGTATAAGAGCTTAGAAATGTCCTTAAAACTCTCTGGAGTCTTCAGAGAAAAAGCTCCTTACAAATCAGTAATTGTTAGGCCCATGTGTCCTCATCAAAAATGACATAAAAGCTACCAATGTGATGCTGTTGGATTTCTGTCTCCCGCCTGGAGTCTCTAAACCCTACCATTACCGTGCACCACAGTCACTCAGGACGTTTTGTAATGACAGACAGCTGGGCCTCGTCCACAGGGATTCTGGTTCAGGGTGGAGGTCAGGAGCCTGTGATTCACAAAGCTTCCTGGGAATTTTGCTGCACCCTGTCTTCAGACAGGTCTTGGGAGCCACAGCCCTGGCCCACTGAAGTGTCACATGCCATGCATAAGAAAGACCCTGGTAATTAGATTCCTGTCATGCACCCACCCTCAACCTGTCTCTAGGGCACACGTGTGCCAGGGTTGACCTTTTGCATCTGGTGCCCATGGACCCCAAATCCACACTACTCCTGCTCTGAACGTCATCGTATCAACTCTCTGGCTCTCAGGTGTCTTCATTGTCTAAATCTGTTATGAGATTTCTCACATTAAACATAGTGTCCCTCAGACCAAACTCCTCGAAACTCAGCCCTAAGGAATGGTCCCAGGACTGCACAAAACCTGTCCACTGGGGGCTGGCAGCCTGGTTGAGTTGGTCCAACTGCATCAACTCCA
The DNA here is from genome assembly GCA_004026665.1 of Murina feae. Lineage (NCBI taxonomy): Eukaryota > Metazoa > Chordata > Mammalia > Chiroptera > Vespertilionidae > Murina > Murina feae. The sequence continues at coordinate 34,333 of PVJC01004041.1, read as the reverse complement.
GACTTGTCCAGTTCAACCAGAGGGTTCTCAGAACATTCTATACTTTGTGATTGTTTGCTTTCTAAAAATACATTTTATAAACAATATATAATTGTTATTAAAGAACAGAAAAATACACATAAACTGAAGAGGATAAAATTAATTAACCTAAACCCATATACTCTGAGTTAACCATTGTTAATATTTCATTGTATAGTTTTCTAGACTTTCCTATGCAGTGTGTGTATGTGTGTGTGTGTGTGTGTGTAAATATTTATTGAGTGTCTACTCTGTGTCAGGTATTGGACTGGGAGCTGGGAATCTGCAGGAAATGATATGGACAAAAGTCCATATGGACTTTTATGGAGCTTGCAGTCTATATATTTGGGAAAACTTTAAGCAAAACTTTTAAGCAATTTTCCCTTAGTATATTATAAATGTCTTTCCAATAAATATAGAGCTACACTATCATTTTAATGAATAATATACCATTCCATTGGGTATATTTATAATAATCTGTTTAACGAATTGTGACATAAAGTGGTTTGGTTTAATTTTTCACTATTTCTCAACAAATTTGAGATGATCACCTTTATCCATTTTTGATGCCTTTTTTATATTCCCTTAGGATAAACTTGTAAAACTGGAATTTTGAAGCCAAAAGGCATGAGCTTATTTTTCTGCTTTCAAGATTGTTTTAAGGTCTTTTTATCTTGAAATATAATTACAGAGTCACAGAAGTTCCAAAGATAGTACAGAGAGGTCCCACATACCTTTCTCCCAGTTTTCCCCAGTGGTTGCCCCTGATATAATCATAGTACAATATCAAAACCAGGAGTTGACATTGTTACAAATGTGTGCATATAGTTCTCTGTCATTTTATCACACGTGTAGATTCATCTAACCACCACCCAAGTCAAGATACAGGACTATTCCATCACCCCAAAGCTCTCCTTTGTGCTAACCCTTTATAGTCATGCTCACCCATCTCCCCCAGCTACTCCCCACTGCTGGCAACCACTCATTTGTCCTCCATCTCTATAGTTCAGTCATTTCAAGCACGTTATGCAATTTGAATCATACACTATATGACCCTTTGAGAATGGTTGTTATTTTTTAACTCAGCATATTACTCTTGAGATCCATCCAAGCTGTTGCATGTGTTGATACTCTGTTCCTTTTCATTGCTGTGTAGAGCTCCATGGTGTGGCTGTATCACAGTTTGTCTAACTCTGCACCTATTGAAGGGCAATTGTTCACTTTCTACAAATAAGACTATTATGACTATTTGTATACAGGTTGTGTGGGCAGACATTTGCATTTCTCTTAGAGAAATCCCAGAGAGTAGCGCTGTTGGATCCTATGTTAAGTGTATATTTAACTTTTTAAAGGAACTGCCACACTGTTTTCCAGAGTGGCTATACCATTTTACATCCCCCCCCCCAACAATGTAGGAGAGACCATTTTTCCACATCCTTGCCAGCATTTGCTATACCCAGTGTGTTTTCTTATTTTAGCTCTTCTGATATAGGTTGTGCAATGGTATTTTCACTGTAGCCTTGATTTGCTTTTGGCTAATTGCTAATAAAATCAAATATCTTTCCATTGTTTGACTTCTGGATATCCTCTTTGGTAAAATGTTTGTTACTATGTTTTGCCCATTTTCTTTTTTAAAAAATATATTTTTGATTTTTTACAGAGAAGAAAGGAGACAGATAGAGAGTTAGAAACATCGATGAGAGAGAAACATCGATCAGCTGCCTCCTGCACACTCCCTACTGGGGATGTGCCCGAAACCAAGGTACATGCCCTTGACCAGAATCAAATCTGGGACCCTTCAGTCCGCAGGCCAACACTCTATCCACTGAGACAAACCAGCTAGGGCCCACTTTCTAATTGGATTGTTTACTTATTTATTTTACTTTTGGTTTTTGAGAGTTCTTTATATATTGTAGGTCCTAGTCCTTTTGTCATATACTCGGTTTGCAAATATTTTCTCCCTGTCCGTCTCTGGCCTTTTCACCCTCTTCAATGGGTCTTTTGCAGAGCAAAGAAGTTTTTCATTTTGATGAGGTCCAATTTATTGGTCATTATTTTCTTTAGGGGTTGTGCTTTTGATATCATGCCTAAGAACTCTTTTTGGAGCTCTAAGTCCTAAATTATCTATAAAAAATTTTATAGTTTTAAGTTTTATGTTTAAATCTGTGACCCATTTGGGGTTAAACACAACACAGTTCCTGTTGAGTTCCACTGTTTTGCCTCATTTGTTGAAAAAAAAAGATCCTCTGTTACTGATTTGCTTTTCTACCTTTGTTAGGGACCTGTCTGCCTAGAACTTTTTCTGGGTTCACAGTTTTGTTCCAGTGGTCCGTGTATCTGTCCTCCTGCCAATACCACCCCTTGATTACTCGCCTTAAAATCAGGTTTAGCACTTCCTCTCACCTTAGTTTTCTTTTCAAATTGTTTTAGCTATTCTAGTCCCTTTGGCATGTGCGTTTGAAAGGGCTGTGAGAACCTATTGCCCAAGTGCCCCAAAAGGTGATACTACGTTAAACTTCCTCCAGGGAGCTGTTTCCATACACCCACATGAGCACTGGCTGCTATCATCCTTTTTAAATCTCAACCTATCTGATAACTGAAAAATTATATCACATTCTTACTTTAAGTTGCATTTCTTTGGTGGCCTTTGCATGTAGGCAGGCAGTCAGAGTTCTGAGATCTCAGGTAGAAGAGTTTGGCACCCTTGCGACACGAAGCTTCACATTTAAGGTTGCAGAAATGTCCAGGAGAAAGCAGACGGGTTTGTGGGACATCCACTGAGGACTCCTTTTCTTCCTTGTTTGTTCTTCTAGCTTCTAGAGGTGACGTCACCTGTCAGCTACATGTGCTTACCCCCAAATTTAAAATCCCTCCACAGAAAATCCCCAAATTTGCCTTCCAAATACATTCAGAAGTTGACTGGGCCTCACTTCCATGGTCACTACTTGCTTCTCATGCTGCCGTGTTTAGCATCACAGTAGCCTCCTCACAGTGTCCTGACTTCTACCCTTGCCCCCTACAGTTTGTTCTCAAGCCAGAAGCCATAGAATTGTGTCTGAAACACAACTCAGAACCTCTCCTATACTTGATACCCTCCCTTCCTACCTGGAGTAATCGCCGAAGTTGCCGTTGGACTGCACAGCCCGGGTCCCCGCAGCCCTCTCAATCACTGCTTAGCCATCCTGCCCTGCTCTTTCCCAGATGCACCCGGAAAGCAGTGCGACCTGTCTGAAAGACAGTTCCCTCTGCCTGCAGTGCATCGCGGGCATCTCCATAGCTCCCTCCCTCACCTTCTCCCTGTTCCAGATTGGAACTCCCACCCCAGTGCTCCCTACTTCTTCACAGCATCCATCATCAACAGACATACTATGTACATTGTACCTGCTTATTTGTTCACTGTTTGTCTCCCTCCCAAAAGGACAGAGATGTTGTTCATTTATTTACCTAGTGCATTAGCATATAATACACTGTCTGGCATACAGTGACTACTCAATAAATATCGAATGAATGAATGAATGAATGGCCACCTAGTAATCAATCGTGTATTTTAAGCATTTGGGTTATTTCCAGATTTACAACAAACTATGCTAACTAACATAGCTTTGAAGTGAAATGCTCAAACATAATCATTATTTCCTTAGTATTAATTTCTAAAATTGAATCGCTGGGTTGGGGGGAGTGCCTTTTTAATAGCTTTTGGCAGTTACTTCTCCAGAAAGACAGAATCGATTGTCGTGCTTACCAGAAATGTGGGAGCATGTCTTTCCCTACATGCTCACCAGCACTGGGTGTTGTCCTTTTTAGAAAGTCTTTGCCAAGTTGTTACTTGCCACTGTATACTCAGTTGACTTTTCTAGAGGGAACTTTGTGTAACTGGATCAAAAACAACCACTTTACAGCAATTCAGTCTTCCTGTGGATGTTTTCTGTAATCGTCCTCAGCAACATCCAAGAGCAGAACCCAGGGATGTAGCCAGCAGAGGCTTTCCAGGGCACGGGCTTTCCGGGGTCTGACACCTACGACAGGAAGCACTGTGTTGTTCAGGCAGAGGCAGAGGGCATGTTTCTGAGACCAGGTCTCTGAACTGTTACTTTTCTCAGCCAGGCTGTGAATAGGGACAGAGAGCTGACAGTTCAAGGCTTTGTTGTCTTCCGAAGACCTGCCCTACCAATGGTTCTCAAGCTGAGAGCCTCGGACTCACCAAAGGGCTGGTGAAATGCAGACTGCTGATGCAGCGGGTCTCAGATGGGGCCTAAGAATTCGCATTTTTAACAAGTTTCCAGAGGGGCCGTTGCCACAGGTCCGGGAACCTCACTTTGAGAACTGCTGGCCTAGAGGTTTTGGGGTGTTTTTGTTTTGTTTTCTTTTCTTTTGTTTGTTTCTTTTGTCTAGAGCTTTGATGTTTATTTTGTCTTTTTCTCACCAGTTCTTTCCCTGACCCCTTCAGGTTGGGTTAGGTGCTGGTCTCTGTGTCCCATGGGACACCCCGCCACTGCACTGACCACGTAGGAGGTCTATGCCTCTTTTCCCAGGTCTTTCTCCTCTACTTGGAGATGGACCTTAGAGTGACCACGGTTTATCTCAGTCCCTTTAGCGTCTTAGGCACTTCCTTCCCAGTGCAGAGGCCATCAGTGAAGGTGTGAAGGTTCCCCGGAAGAATGAATGGTTAATCTCCATGGTGATTGTGTCAGATTCGTGTGTGCTTACCAGCAGATAAGCACAGGGCGGAGGTTACCTGTCCTATGAAACTTGGAGAACTCTCCCATGATTCATTCTTACGTCCTCTGACCATATTCTGAAGCCATAAAGGGTACATTCAGAAACAAAACAGAAAACCAGCCCAGGGGCCTCGTTTTACAGGTGAGGAAATTGAGACCCCCAAGAAGGGGAGTAACCAGCTCAAGATGACACACCTGAGTGATGACACGGGGGAGACTGGAACTCCTGGCCTCTCTAACAGCCTCCTGTGGAGAAGGTAGAGTGAGACAATGAGTGTGGCGCGGACTCAGAGCAGAGACTTGGAAACTAACCTGGGTTCCCACCCATCACAGGCTTTGGACACCTCCCTTCACCCCTTTGGGCCTCTGCTTGCTCACCTGTAGCCTGAGGAGGGTACCGACAGATGCTTTCGTGGGATTAAACGAGGTCAACTGTGTGACTGTCTCACACCAGGCCTACCACATGGGGGGCATTTGAGATAGTCCTGCCTCGTGTGGCCCCTGCTGGACTTCCTGAGCCCTCGCCCCCCTATCAGGACTGGGTTCCATAGGGCACTGTGGTCTCTGGCCCATGAGTCTCGTGCTCCAGGAGCAAGATGGGGGGGGGGGCAGTTGAAGAACCTCTCCAGTTTTTTCCAGGAAGAACACACACCTGAAGGTGCAGATGGGACCTCATGTGATGTCAGCCCCCGATCACATTTCGTGAACTTCCCTTCCCTCTTCACCACATCCTCCTGGGGTTTTCAGTGTCAGAGCTTAAGTGGGTGGTGCAGGCAGAAGTTAAATATAGAAAGGCACCTACTCATGGTGAAATGCGTGGGCCCAGCCTTGGGTGAGGGGGCGTCAGCACCTGCTAAATTTAGCAACTTAACTTCCTCTCCCGTCCCCTTACATGCCATTATGCAAAAGACAATGCTTGTCAGTTTCCCTCAGAGGAAGCCTCCAAGGGGTGAGGGGGTAAATCCGAGCAAAGTCTGCTGGCCCTCACCTGGCTGGTCGCCTCTGCTATCACTCTTTACCCTCACAGCCCTTCTGAGAGGGCTGGGCCTAGAGGTGTTGCTGATGTCACTTTACAAATGAGGACACAGCCCCAAAGCGGCTGAGGGACTTGCCCAACATCATCACGGGGCAGAGCCCGGACAGAAGCTCAGGGTTTCGCATTGACTACCATATCAGTTCTTAAGAACCAGCAACGAAGGGCTCTGGGATGGTAGCCCAGTGGCTGACAGGCAGCACCCGTTCTATGGATGTTCCCCAGCTCCCTGAGCAGTTTGCTCCCTGCAGGTGGAAAGCCTGCATGTTCATGAGTATGAGCAATGATGGACCAAAACCTTGTTACTCAAAGGACTGAGGGGTGCCGAGGCCCCCCTCACCCCACACCTGCTGGATCAGGTCTGCGTTTTAATAAGGTTCCTCGGGTACATATATAAGCTTAGACAGCACTAGCCCAAAGATTTTCAACCCTTTTCATCTCACATCACACAAACTAATTACTAAAAGACTGTGGCACAGCAAAAAAAATTTTTTTGCCGATCTTACAAAAAAATAGGTATAATTGTGATTCGTTCACACAGGATGGCTATTGTTGTGTTGGCTGTTGTCATTTTTTTATTTGACAAGCGAAGGGAAAAGAGGTCAGTGCCCCTGACTAAATAGTCAGGTATTGCATGTTTTACGAATTCTTGAAGTAATCGGGTGAAAATCGCTGCATGAAGTGGGTTGTGCTTACTTAGCCAATTCATGGAATTTTATACTCCAGAAATGTGTTCCTTCACTCCCTCATTTACTTAGCTGCCACTTATTGATTAACTTCCATGTGTGAGGCCCCATGCTAGAATATGGGGCAGAAAATAGCCGCTAACATTCCTAAGCACTGGCTGTGTGTCTGGTGAGGTGTTTTAGATGTCCTAGTATTAATTTGTTTAATCATCACAGCAACCCTCTGAGGCAGGTATGTGCCTTTTATCACTGAAGCAGGCCAGGGAGTTGAGGCAACATGCCTAAGAGCACGGCCCTTAGCAAGTGGTAGTAGAGTCAGGGTCCACCCAGGTATCTGGCTCTTAGCCAGGAGGCTCGGCTGCCTCCAAGGATGGAGGAACCAGAGCAGTGTGATGGGGACAGAGCCCAGGCTCTAGGCCAGAAGGTCTGGAGCGAGCAGCTGTACCAGGGCTTTGTTTTAACTTTGGCTTTAAGCTACAGAGCCGTTGATTTGCATAACATCTCATGCAGGTCTTATGAGAGCCAGGGGTGCTCTAGTTGGGCAGAGGCAGCTCCGGAGTCCTCCCTCCCACCAGGTCTTCCCTGGGGCCTTCGTACAGCACAGGCTGGATGCCACTTACAAGGCCAACTTCTTCATCTTGCAGATGGGGGAACCAGAGAGTCTTGAGTTGCCTTGTCCAAGGTCACATAGCTAATGAAAACAAAGTGAGCTAGGGCTGAGTGGGACAGAGGTGACTGTTCCACGCAGGACATTCTATCCCAGAGAGCACCCAACTGACTTCAGTAATGGTCTTCCACGGGAAATCCCTATATCAGGGATTTCCAAATTTTCTTGGGAATTAGGGAACCCCAATGGGATTGTGTTGGCAGCTACAGGCCTTCTCCCAGACACACACACACACACACAAACATACACACACACACAAACATACACACACATACGTGCTATAAAGTTTCAGAGAGTCCCTGAAGCCCAGAAGAAGCCCTTGGGTCAGGAATGCTTATCCTGCTCTGTCCCTTTGCCGAAGCTGCTCAGGGGGAACTGAGAGAGGCTCAGGAAGGGGATGGGTGACTGGCCAGCCATGGATGCCGAGGGTGCCCAGGATCGTCAAGCAGGAAGTTACACATTTCAAACGAACCTCTCTTTACACCCACACCTTCCAGTTGGTGACATTGACTGTCTAGAACTTTTTGGAGGGTTGGAAATAGTCCCCGTTGCAATGGAATAGAGAAACTCCTCACTCTGTCTCTGAGCTGAGTGGAGAAGAGAAAGACAAGTGTGTGCTGACGGGCGCGTTGCCTTTGAGTGGACATGAGGTTTTTCTAAAAGCAGGTGGCCCTCATGTATGTCTCAGATTCTCTGCCAAGAGAAGAGCCACCTCGCTCTGAGGTGGGCAGAGGGATGAGTAGAGTGCTGGAGGCTCCCGTGTACATCAGTCCATGGAGATTTCTCAACAGTCACCACACTGCAGATAATGAAACTCACCTCTCAGAGCAGATGGCGTATGGCGCATTTTCTCTCATTTTTCTGATCTGGCCAATGAAAACAAATGTCCTCAGTCCTCTTAGATAGTTGAAGCGAAGAGCCTAGATTTGTTGAGAACCTACTGTGTGTCCGGCATTCACGAGATGTTATGGCTTTTTGTTTTCAAAATAGCCCTGCGTTTGATACGTCGGAGCGTTTAGGCTGCTCAGATAGGTGAAGCAATGGGCGCACCTCCAGTGGCTGAGCTGGAAATCCACGCCAGGGCTGTTGTTCCCACAGGCCCATCTCCTCCCCAGCATGCAAAGAGAGCACAAGCAGGACAGCGTATGTCGGGCTGCAGCCTCCGTGTGGCTCACCTGTGTGGTGGGTTATCTCATGGTGTGACCCAGGGCCTGGCAAGAGACCCCAGGTCAAGGGGACAGAGAAGAGGATGAAAGAGGAAGGAGCCTGAGTTTGTTTCCACTGTGGAGCCCAGAGAGGGCAGCTTTGCAGCCTCAGGGCAGTTAGTCACTGCACAAGGTGGGTGGGGGCGTGGAGGTGGGTTAGGGCTGTGGGAGTGAGCAAACTCCTACCGTGGAAAGACAGCTCGGGCCCAGACTCTGCTGGGAGAATGCAGGGGTGGGGTGGGCTCCCCCTCTCCCACCTCTGGTTGTTCTGTTGCTCCTCCAAGTCTGTGTAATACGTTTCAGCTGCAGGGAGGACGGAGGAGGGAAGATGCTGGGGGACAAGGAAGGAGGGAGACAAGAGGCGAAGTGGCTTGCCTTCTTTCTTTGAAGGATCTGGGGCAAGTCACTTTCCCTCTGAGCCTCGGTTTTCCCCTCACTGGGTTGTCTTAGAAAATAGACGAGATTTCATATGCGAAAATGCTGGGTTGGGGCTGGCACATGGCAGGCGCCCAAGAATTGGCTCCTCTCTTCTCCACGCTCTCTAGCTGAGCCTGACAGGAGAGAAAGGCACGTCTCTGGCCAGGCCCAGCTGCCCCTACTCCTTCCTGCCTTCCTAGGGGCCTGCTGCCCTTACCAAGGGTGCTTCCGCCCACCCAAGGGCAAGGACCACAAGCCATGACAAGTAGCATCTGAGAGGGGGGATGCGTCATGGACACTGAAGTGGACCCTCTAGAAGCCCCAGAGATGAGGAGATCAAGGTCTCAGGCGGGCACAAAGCTGACATGGGTCACGCAGCAGGGGATGAATGCCAGAGGGCAGGGGGCCCCAGGACTGTGGGCTCCTTCAAGCAGCACTCACACCTGGTTCCTCCTGCCTCTGTGCCTCCTGGGCCTCTGTGTGGGTTCGCGCACAGAGTGAGGGCTTTCGAAACGTTGTTTGTAGGAATCAGTGAAGAAGGAAATATGAGAGCTCAGGCCTGTGAAGTTACGGTGTACCATTAAAATCTGTAGAATGAATCAGTGAATAGGAATAACACCTCGCTCAGAGCCGGGCTCTCTGTACATGTTGGTTTTCTTCTTCTCCACTTTTTGCATCCAAAAACGCTGTCGTGGGTTTGCCCTGCCGGGACTGGAGAGAGAAATGGGCAGTGTCTTCCAGAACCTTGTTGAACTTCCCAGGGTCTGTTCCCTCCTCTCCTGGCCACGCCAGGTGTGCCAGGTACAGCTGTGTGCAGGCAACATGGAGCTGCAGCGTGCCCTGGTCCTGCCCCACCTGAGTGCACTCATCTGCTTCCTGGTTACCCCACCCCTGTCAGGTGCTGCAGTAGCCCCTTTCTGGATGGCCTTCGAGGCAGAGGCCTGGGGCCTGGCGACACGGGGGATGGCGGGCACACAGTCACAGTGCCCATGTCCTCATCCCGTCTCCGGGCCAGCAGTATGGTTTGATGGACAGAGTATGGGGGAATCATGAGATCTAGGTTTGTGTGCTGAATCTGCCGCCTTTTAGCTGTGTGGCCTTAGGCACGTCACTTGGACTCACTGATTCCCTCTTGTCCTCTTTACAATGAGAATAGACAAGTTCCTGCTTACACTGTGGCTGTAAGTGGGAGGGGCTGTGAATACACTTTGGAAACATCTGAGTAGTGGTCGTGTGGGAAGGCAGCATTGCTGCCACCGTGCTCTCTCTTCTGGGGCAACCTGGGGAGCAGGACTAAAGACTTGGACTGGGGTCTTAGCCTTAAGCAGGTCACATTGTCTGTGAGAGCCTCCGTTTTCTCTCGTCTATGAAGTGGGTGTGATCACCCTGTCCGTCTCTTTAGGGTCATCAGCAAGCATATCAGATAATGTCAGGAGTCTGTGGTTGAGAAGCACTTTGTAAATATTGGGTGGGTTTAGGTACAGTGGTGGGGGGTGGTCTGAAGAAGCCCAGACTTCCTTCCAAGAGAGGCATATGGGGGCTGGGCACCTTGGGTCTTTCCCTTATAAGCTGAGGGCACATTACAACCCTGGGAGCCTCGGTGTGCTCATTTGAAGAGGGACTTGTGCCCAGACCCAGTGCTCAGTGGGCGTCGCTGGGACAGCCTGTCATCCGGTCGCCTCCGTCACAAAAGGAGTAGCCACAGGGGCGGGACCTCCCTCCCCGGGCCACCACGGCTGAGGACAACGGAGCCTCTGACCTCACTCAGCTCGAGTCAAAGTGCTCCCTCAGCTCCAAGTGCTTCTCTGAAACAGCCTGGCTTCCTGGAGTTCCCCGGCGCCGCGCCCGGGCACGTGATCTCTGGCTCGCGATGTTGAAATCCTACCCCGGGCTGCCCGGAAAGCCCCTGTGGCTGAGGCTGGCCAGGGGCGGCGAGGGTTCCTCGGGTCTGGCCACATGGCCTTCTATTCGGGTTCTCTTTTCAGACGTTCCTGTTTCCTCTCCAAGGAGTAGTGGGCGGGCGGCTGAGGGAATTCGGGCTTCCGGTGGCTGCGAGGTTACTGCAAGCACATATCATCATGTGGACGCTCTATTTGGGGAACTGCATGAGATGTTGTGGTTTAATGGCCCCGTGGTCCATCCCAAACCCAGCGACGACGTGGAATCCACCGGAATCCACCGTCTGTGGAGCCGAGTGCTGATGCAGCAGATTCCTGCTCACAGGTTCCTTTACGCTGTCTGTAGAGCAAAGGAGGCAGCGAGCTGACGGTCCGATTTGGGGAGTGACTGTGAGGCCGACAGCACTAGCTCTCGGGCTGCCAGGAGCTTTCCCCATGGTACTGGTGAGGACCCCGAGGCACTGGGAGGAGAATGACCAGCACATTTCATAGATAGCAGAACCTCAGCTGGAACCCAGGGCAGCCTGGCCACAGAGGCGCTGGTCTCAGCCAGGGTTAAAGAAGGTTCCATTCTTATGACATTTTGTATTCTTCTCCATGATTTTATCAGGGTTTGTTTAAATTAAAAAAAAAAAATTTCTTGTGCCTCCTAAGCCTCCAAATAGACTTGCTGCACTGAGAGGATGTGCCAAGTGCCCCTGGCACAGTGCCAAGGTCCCCGCCCGGTGGGCCAGCTACTCCTTCCCAGGGTGAGGCCTGGGACAGTGGGACAGGCCTGCTCCCGAGGGGGTGTCCCCTCCACTGGCAGCCGACGGCGCAGGCTTGGGCCAGAGCAGGTGGGAGGAGACTGCCTTCCTGAAAGGTGGCTGATGCCGAGTTTGAGTCTTAGGGTGACCGGCTATGACCTTGAACTAATCACATGCCTGAGGTTCTTGGTCCTCTGCAGACACATCCTGGATCTCAGTCCTTCTTCACAGATTAGGATGGCATGGAAGAGACAGGGTGGGAAAGGTTCCAGCACAAGGTGGCATGAGGGACATGCCAGGGCAGGTTAATGACACCTGCTATATTTAGGACCACAGAGCCTCACAAATCTCTAAGTCATTTCCCCATAAAAAAATAAAAACCAAACCCTGTTCCAAAAATATCTTCCTCCCTAGTTTTGTTTGCCACAAGCCTGAGGGCCTCTTGGTCACCAGGGCCTTGGGTTAAGGCATTGAGGGCCTGATTAAAATGCAGTTGTTACCCAGAAATGCTGGGGCTGAGTTGCACCCCACCCCCTGCTTCTGTTTGGTTAGCTGTGTGACTTTAGGCAGTGTTTCTCTCCTAGGAGCCCGTGTTTCTCCAATCTGTAAACCAAAAATGCTAAAGCAAATGTGTGGCTGTAAGCGAGACTTTCTTTAAAAAAATTTGTTGTTGGAAGTATTACAGAATGCCCCTTCCTTCCGCCCCCATTGATCCCCTCCTGCCCACTCCCACCCTGTACTCAGGCCTTCTCCACACTATTGTGTGTGTCCATACTTTATGCATTTGGTTAATCTCTTCCCGCCCCTCCCCCTTCCCTCTGAGATTCGTCAGTCTGCTGCATTCTTCCATGTCTCTGCTTCTATTTTGTTTGTCAGTTTATTTTGTGCATTAGATCCCGCATATAAGTGAGATATTTGTCTTTCTCTGACTGGCTTGCTTATTTTGTTTAGCATAATTCTCACCAGGTCCCTCCATGCTGTTTCAAAGGGTAAGAAATCCCTCCTTTTTATGGCTGCATAGTATTCCATGGTTAAATGTACTGCAGTGTTTTTATCCCCTCATCTACTAATGGGCACTTGGGCTGTTTCCAGATCTTAGCTATTGTAAATAGCACTGCTATGAACATGGGGGTGCATGTATTCAATGGATACCGTCAATAAATCAACAAACAAGTGCTGGCCAGGATGTGCAGAAAGGGAACCTTCATGCACTGCTGGTGGGAGTGCAGACAGGTGCAGCCATTATGGAAAACAGTGTGGAGTTTCTTCAAATAATTAAAAATGAAACTGCCATTTGACCCAGTGATCCCACTCCTAGGAATATATCCTAAGAAGCCTGAAACTCCAGTCATAAACAAGACTCTTTCCATGGTGCTCAAAGGTTAGGGGACAACAGATGAGTCAATGGACCTTGAAGCCCAGGTGATACAAGGCTGTCAAGGGCCCTTTGGAGACACAAAGATGCACCAACCAAGGCTGGGAAAGTCAGAGACTTTCATGCCGAACATAGGGTCTCATCTGAGACATGAAGGATGGCAGGGCTTGGCCAAGAAAAAAGGGGTGGCGGGGAGCATTGTCAGCAATGGGAATGGAAGAGGCATCATGCTGAGCTCCTCCCTACGCAGCCAATGGCTCAGTGCTCCAGAGAAACCCGCCAGTAGTTCCTATTCACTCCACTCTGCAGGTGAAGAAGCTGAACTGAGATATATTAGACAGCTTACCTGAGGTCTCCTAGCTGGGAAGTGAGCTTTCAACCCAGGCCAATCAGTTCCCAGAGTCGATGCCCACAGGTGGGCACCCACACTCAGGAGCTGGGAGCAAGGGGCCATGTTTCTCAGAGGACACAGGAAAGGATGGAGAAGGCCTTGCTTTGTGGTTGGTGTCTGGTGGCTGGGTGGGGGTGGGCACCAGACTCTGAGAAATGGGGGGAGGGGGGGTAGAGCCTAGAGGATCAGCCTGAGGGGCGGACAGAGGGACTCAGCCAGCCATCACTTCGGCCTATCTGTATAGAGAAAGAGCCAGAATCCTTTCTGGTCCTTCAGTACTTGCCTTAAGGCTTCATTCTTCTACTGGATATTATAACACCCTAATTATGTGTGGTACCACCGCTTTCATTCTGTTTCCTCCTTTAGACTCTGAGCTGCCCGAGAACACACATGTGGTCTTCTCCATGCCTTTCCCCTGGACGTTCAGGGTCTCAGAGTCATGAAATGTTTACTGAAGGAAGCAAAAAAGTTGTGTCTGGGTCCTACTACTGCCTTTGCCCGGGGTAAATGCTCCCCAAGTATTTGGGGCATGGAATGGCGGCATGTTGTTCAGCCTCCCATTTCACAGGTAAGAAAGTGGGGTCCAAAAAGATGAATTTTCTCAAGACTCCTGTTCAGGTTACACAGCGCTCCTGAGTTGCCCTGTTTCCTTGGGCGAGAAGGATCTGGGTGAGCAGTATGCTGCCTCCCTCTTCTTGAAGCCAGGGAGCCTTGCCATCCCTAGGACCCCACCCTTTCCTGGCCCATCCACCCTTCCAGGGAGCGCTGAGCATGTGGTATTTTTGCCTAAGGAGCTTGGCCTGTTACCTCACCCATAGGAGACACACCTTATGAGGTTCTGGAGGAGGGCGGGGCTGTCTGAGCATCAAGGGGACCCAGCTGAGAACGGGGTAGCGGATTCTGTTTGGTTCCCTGGAACGGCTGCTGTGGAGGCCTTCTGCCTGGGCACTCCTGGCTTCTAGCAGGGTGGAATCAGAATTCGGGGACCCTCAGATTACCTGGAGCATGAAAGGCTGTTGTGATAACCATGGCCTCCCAGACACCCTGGGCGGGTGCTGGCTGCAATGCTGCCTCACCAAGCGGGGGAAGGTGTCTCTTCAGAGGCTGTGGCTCCCCCGCACAGCCTACAAATCATTTTTTTAATGAGTTGTCACTTGGACAATGGGGCTAAGTCTGGGCCCTGATTTAGTGTTATTGCCTCCCCCTTCCATTTTTTTTCTTTTTTTTTTTTTCCCCACCTCTCCTGCTTGCTTTCTTCTCTCTCCAGCCTCCACTTACTGGAAACAAAATCAGTGCATGAATGGCAGGGTGAGAGGGAGGCATGGAGACAAAGGGAAGGCTTTGTCTGGCGGTGAATTTTGATAGCATGTGGGTGGCGGGAGCGTGCAGACTTCCTTCATCTGCCTGTCACAGAGCTTGCCTGGTGTTTGAGGAGGAGAGATGGGTGTAGCCCTCTGGCAATGCCTGGGTCCCCAACTGTGGGGAAGGGCAGAGTGGTAGCAGGTTGCTAGTTGGAGGAGGGCGGTGAGCAGAGTCTGGATGCTTCTGTTTTAGAGCAGTGAGCTCAAGCATGAATGATGCTGGCCTGTGTGGGCTCCCCTCCTCGTGATGCCCCAGACTCCCACTCCACTGTTGCTCACTTTCCCAATACTTAGGGCACACTCACTCCTCCCTCCTCATGGATTAAACCAAACTAGAGAAGTGAATCCTCAGCCCCACCCGCATCTGCATTGCCGTCTTTCTCATCATCATTACCACTTCGCATCATCATCACCATCATAGCCAGCATTGACGTATCACCTACTGCATGTCAGATGCCACTAAAGTACTTCTAAGTGTGACAGAATCTCCCATAAGTAGGTGCTGAATAGGAATGAATTGCCACAGACTCTGTTTCTACTTTGTTGATAACTTGTTGGCCAAGATGATATCGCCTCTCTGGGCTTCAGTTTCCTCATCTGTCAGATGGAGATAATAGTGCTTTCTGCAAGTATTTGTTGGAGGTTTCCATGTGTTCAAGGACATAAAATGCTTGCAAGAAGTCATGGGTTAGCCACTGTTCCTGGTCCTGTTGGAGCACGCTGGTGGGCAGTATTTGCTATTGGAAAAGGGGTGCATTTGGTGTGACAAATGTTCTACCTACAGACAGCTTGTGCCCTATAAGCACCTTCTTTTAAAACAAAATTTATTAAATATATTGGAGTGACATTGGTGAGTGAAATTATATAGGTTTCAAGTGTACAGTTCTATAATCCATCATCTGGATATTGCACTGCGTGGTCGCCACCCAAAGTCAAGTCTCCTTTCAACAGCATATATTTGCACTCCCCAAATCATCATTTCATCATTTTTACTGCCTGCAGCCATAAATTTGCCTTTTTCTCTGCGTTCCATATCTCACCCAGTGGCATCAGCCACCACCATTGTCGGTGGATATGGGCTGCAGTGACTGTTTTCCTCTATTCTTCCTTCTGCCTTTAACACCCTATGCAGTCCAGGAGGGCCAGTACCATTGCTTTGCCCTGATGTCTCTACTGAGGCTCCCTGCTGCCCAACCCACCTGCCCAGCCTTCCTCAGGCTCCTCTCCTTCCCTTTGGAGCATTGTGGCCACCTCCTCTCTAGCTTCTTGGCCTCTTCCTCCTCCTTCCCAGGCTGTCCTCTACCCAGGTAGCCCAGAGGGTCTTTCTAAGTCACAGATATAGCCCATAACTCTGCTGCCAAACACCGTTCAGTGAAAACAAGTGGTCAGTCACCAAAATCCATTGTGGCCATTCACTATGTCCGACACCAGCCCAGGTCTTGAGCACCAGAGGGGATGGCTGGACACATTTGCCAAGAGGCCACTCCTTGATATTCACTGAATAAATGTTTGTCATTTGCCTTCTCTGGGCCAAACACTGTGCCCTGCACATGTCAGCTGGCTCCTTGAGCCCACCTCTGAGGAAGGTATCACTGTTCCATTTTGCACATGAGGAATGAAAGCCTGAGAGGCCCACTGGCTGGCCAAGGCCATAGCCAGCATGTGTGGTAGAACCACCATTCTGATGGCATGGTCTCTGAGGCTGAAGGAGCCATCCACTCACTACAGCAGGCGACAGAGCGTCCCAGTGGGCCTGCTGGGTGCAGCCTCTGCTACCTGTCCAGAAAGGGAATGCAGGCTGATGTGGGAGCTGTGGTGGGATCGAGTGTGAAGAATAGATCTTGGGGCAATAGGGACAAAAATTGTACCTCTACCAGCCATGAGGGAGAGAGGA
Source organism: Murina feae (assembly GCA_004026665.1). NCBI lineage: Eukaryota > Metazoa > Chordata > Mammalia > Chiroptera > Vespertilionidae > Murina > Murina feae. Next base: position 17,924 of record PVJC01004041.1, on the reverse strand, counting down.
ACCTGGGCCAGGGGCAGAGAGCGTGAGCTGGGGGTGGATTCTGTAGCCCCTGAGATCCAGATACCATATGCCAGGTGCTGGAGAGGGCCTGGGGCCAAGACAGAGTAGGGCAACTGGAGGAGGTAAAGATGAGGGTGAAGTAGACTGGGACATGGAGTAAGGCCGTGGATAGAATCTCCACCCTCCACTGTCAGGCTCTTCACTTTTTACAGTAATTGCCTTTTAGTACCTGTGCATTGAGCAGTTGACTGTGAGTGCTGGGTTTCGGAATCCAAGAACATCCCATTCCTTGGTTCTCCCTTGGCGTGTGTCCTCCTCCTCCTCCTCCGGCCCCCATCACTTGGCCTCAGCACTGCCCCTTGTGGCCTGCTGCCCAGTGCAGCCAGGCAGATACCAGCAAGCCTGGAGAACAACAAGCTTGGGTCATCAGGGACCAGCATGAGAATTCATTGCCACGGCATTTCCTCTGTGTGATTGCTCAGAATGCTCTGAACTGCTTTGTGTTTGCAGGACGAAGCTTTGCTTCAGCCAGTTTGTTTATTTCGAGGAAAGTGCCAGCTACCTGGTCTGCACTGGGTCCCAGGCTGGGTCCTGGTGACTTTGGGGAATAGGCAGGCTAGGGTGCCCTTGCCTTCGGTGGGGGCTTAGAACCTGGCTGCCCTGTGCCCTTCTGCCTGTCCCCCATGTCCCACCTAACTCAGCGGTGGCTCTCTGGAGAAGAAAGGCTCTGGACAATGTAACCTGCTGTGCTTGGGGCAGAGGTTCTGTGGAGGGGTGGCCAGGCCTGAGTGTGGGGGAAAGAGGGTCTGGTCCTAGAGCATGGTGCTTCCTGGTCCAGGAGCTGCCTGATGAGAAGTGGGCAGAGCTGTAGAAGGGACTCGAGGACTTGTTGGCCTAGGCAAAAAGCTCAGCAGGAGCAAATGGTGGCACCCTGCAGAGATAAGGGCTCAGGTGGGAGTTGAGGAGTGAGGGTTCACAGAGCCATGCAGTCCTCAACTCCAGGCCTGGCCCTTCCTCACTCATCCTGCCCATGGCTGCTTTTTCTGCTGCTGAATGGCCCCATGAGCACCAACACAAGCAGGCCTTTCCTTGGCCACCTCACTGGCACCTCTGCCTCTCAGTCCTGTGTGGGGGCTTTGTCTCTACGTGCTGCCCACTGCTAGCTCTCTGCTCACTGGGTTCCTCAGTTCAAATCCCAGATTCTTCATTTCCTGGCATTGTGACCTGGGGCAAGTTGTTTATCTTCAGGTTTCATATCCACAGGACAGGGGAGATAATAGCTCCTGTCTCCAAGGGGGACTTTAAGGTTACAGCAGTTGACATAGAGCCATCAGAAAAGCACCACTTCTACACATCCCTCCCGTCTTCCATGACCCTGTTGGAGCCCCACCCTGGTCCTTTGGTCCTCTTTCCCAAACCTCCTTCATTGTCTCCTCTGCATAGCCTGGCCCCACCCAGAATCCTCTCACTGCTCCCGCTGCTTATGGCTATCGGTCTCTACCACTGCCTCAGACCTCCTGGAGGACCGGGACCACATCATGTTTCTTCTCCATCCCCCACAGACTCCCAGAATGTCTCGTTCAGTGCTGGACCCTGCCACAGAGAAACACTGTTGAGTGGAGTCATTCCCTTTTCTGATCAGTATTTATTGAGAATTTTTTTAATCCATCTATTGCTCATGATAAATTATCCCAAAACTTAGCACTTAAAGCATTAAACATTTCTGACCCAAGGTCACTCATGAGACTATAGTCAAGATGTTGGCCAGGGCTGTGGTCATCTGAAGGCTTGACTGGGGCTGGAAGACCCATTTCGTGGCTCCTCACATGCCTGGCACGCCAATGCCAGCTGGGACCCAAGTTCCTCCCCACGTGAGCACCTCCACCGGCTGCCTGAGTACCTCCTGGTATGGCAGTTGGCTCCTCTGAGAGATTGATCCAAGAGAGAGCAAGGTGGAAGCATGTTTTTTGTTTTGTTTTGTTTTGTTTTGTTTTGTGGGGATTTTTGTTATGACTGAGCTGCAGAAGTCGCACTATATTTTCCATGGTGTCTTATTCATTACACAGGTCAGCTCCTTTCAGTGTGAGAGAACTGTCCAGAGCAGTGGTTCTCAACCTTCCTAATGCCTCAACCCTTTAATACAGTTCCTCATGTTGTTCTGACCCCCAACCATAAAATTATTTTTGTTGCTACTTCATAACTGTAATTTTGCTACTGTTATGAATCATAATGTAAATATCTGATATGCAGGATGTATTTAGGGGACCCCTGTGAAAGGGTCATTCGACCCCCAAAGAGGTCATGACCCACAAGTTGAGAACCGCTGGTCTAGGGTGTGAACACTCAGAGGTAAGGATCACAGGGCTACCCCCAGCACTGGTTTACCATGTGGTAAAGTGATTTTTCTGTACTATTCACTGCTGAACTTGGAGCTGCAAAGCTCATGGGTTCACAGGGATTCATGGGACGCCGGATGGCTCAGGGCTTCTGGCAGGGCACCTGCCACTGTGGTAGGTTGGAATGCTGGCCAGGTTGGTGGCCTGGAGCTTCTTAAGGACAAAGAGGCCCCTCAAGATTAAGACCCAGGATCCTATTCTCTTGCATCAGTGCCTTTATCTAGCTTCCTCACTTACTCAACCAACACTCAGTGACACCTACCTGCCCTCTTGACTGCTGTGCATGGCTGCATCTGTTTTCCAAGTCAGACCTGTTAGAAGAGAGGCTGTGTCTTAGGAGGTAATGGATGCTTTGACTCTGCAGGTGTGCAGGTGCTTGCTGCATAGCCACTGGACACAGGTGCCACCCAGGGGAGATTCTGATGCCAATTTTCTTTTTGATCTGTCTGCAGAGGTTGGGCCCTTGCTCCTCTTTGCAAACACACACAGACCCCCTGCAGAAAGCCTCAGCTCACCCCATTTAATGCCTTGAATGGGGCTCTGATCTATGCAAGCTATCTTTTGCACACACACCCCTGCAACCTCCCACCTGTAGGGGCTAAGTGCCCGGAATCCTGGCTTCCCGCCCATGCTGCCCACATCCCACTTGGGAGCCTTCCCCTGATAATCAGGACCATTAAAGGCCTCCTAATGCCACCTGACCTCAGGCCTGTGATAGGCCCTAAGCCCTGCCCATGCATTATTAATGTGCAGAGAGCATGAGAGAGCTGCTTGGATGCATTTCACCCTCTGTCCCCTGTGCATTCATTTGCAGCATTTGTATCATCCCTCTGGTGGCCCAACACCCCCTCTAATCTGCCCTGGGGTGAGTGCTGATTGGGGAGCTGGTTCTCTGGGTACTGGGCACCTGCAGCAGGAGGAGCCAGCAGCATTGCTACCAGGGATGCCAGACTGGGCAGGCCTGGCATGTGCAGGTCAGGAAGGGGAACAGGTTCAAAGGTCAGCTCATCTCCTCTCCAGGGAAGGGACCCAGGGCTCAAGGAGGGAAGGACTAAATGTTCAAGGTCACAGTGAGGGAGGACAGAGGCCCCCACCACTGAGTCCTCCCTGAACTGAGCCTTGTTAGCTCTGAGGCCTTAGACAAGGTCTCCCCACATGGACAGAGGGGAATTCTGTGTAGGAACGGCCTTCCTGGTCTCCCAAAGGGCCCCAGGAGAAGGTAAGGTGAGAGCTCCCTATCCTACAGTTGCATTTCCTGGGGTTAAACTGCTCATCCCTGAAGGGCTGTAGGACATTAGCCTGGTCAGTTACCCTTTCTTGGCCTTGGTGTCCTCATCCAAATGTGGGCACAATGATTCCTGCTTCCCTGCCTCCCTCCCCAGGCTGGTGTGAGGCTCAAGAGCAGCAGTGGATGAGGGGGACACTGGAAACTCAAGGGACATTTCAATTATGTCAAAAGCAAGAACAGAGCTCTTTCCACATCTCCAGCACCTTTCAAGGCAGTGTCAGCTATTAGGCTTAATGACTATAGTTAAGTTGAAATAATGAGAGGAATGGGGACAGTGGCTGTGAAGCCCCAAGGATCATAATATTCAGCAGGCCTGGTCTCAGCCCAACTCTGCTACTTACAAGCTAGTGACCGCAATCATGGCCCTTCTTCTCCCTTGCTTCTCTTCTCTTTCCGCTTCTGTAAAATGTGTTGGGCATTAGGAGGGAGGAGCTAGAACTCCTCTAAGAATATCCCAGCTCTAAGATCATTGGGGGCTCATTCAGACTAAAAGGTAAATGACTAAAATCGGGTCCTTTTCGAATAGCAAATTGGGGAAGGGGATTCAGAGTCCTGGGAAGTCCTGGGACCTGGAGGTAGAAGGAGCAGATGAGGGTAGTAAGGATAAGCTTTACCAACTGTCTCTTCTCTCCTGGGGGCCAGTGCCTACTCAGTTTCTTTTCCATTTTGCAGACAAGTAGCTGATATATGGAGAGTGGAATGAGTAGCCTCAAGTCACAGAACCAGGATGAGGGATAAATGGGCCCAGGTCCACCCAGGCCCTAAAGGTAGTGTCGGAAGTAAATGGCAAGGAAGGGAAAGGGTCTGACGACCCCTGACCTCTGTAGGTTCTCTGAAAGGTGCGTTCTGTCCAGGATCTCATTTCCTTCCCATAGTCCTGGGAGGTGGGTGTGCGTATTATCTCCATTTTACAGATGGAGATGCCCGTACTTGAGCAAGTGAGCCAAAGCCCCGAGGGTGGTGGATCCAAAAGCCTCATTTTCCTTGTTCCTGGATAGCTGAGGGGGGAGGGGCGGATGTGACTGCAGCAGCCTGAGTAGCCCCAGTCAGTGTGGGGGGCTGAGATTGAGAGGGAGACCGTAGCCACACAGAGGCAAGTGAGGCGGCCTGCAGCAGCTGCCCTCTATGCAAACGTGGCAGAGAAACCCCCTGCTTCCCCTCCCTGTGACCCCACACTGTGCCTTGTGACACCTTCACCGCAGCAGCTGCCCTCACTCTAGGCCTGAGTCCCAGGCCACACCAGTTCATGAGAGCCGTGCCCGCCCCCAGGGTGAATTCCCCGAGTCTTTCTGGAGGCAGTCACCACCCTAGCAGGTCTGGCTGAAGAAGGCAAAAAAGACTGGCCCTCAAAGCCAGCCCTGCAGTCAGATGCCACTAGAAGCATCCCCAGCCACATGCTCTGTCACTTCCCGGCCCAGTCTGAGCCTGTCAGTGGGGCCTTGGATTAGAGAGAGTCCCTAGCCTATAGAGACAAGTCCAGCCTTACCCGACACCTCGCCCTCTGCCCTGCCCCTGTGCCTTTGCTCCTCCTGTTTCCTGCCCCCTTTTCCCCTTCCCCTCTTCCCCTCTCACCCGTGCTGACAGCTCGGCAGAGCCAGCCTACATGCCCGCCCGCACTGAGTGCCCCATCCCTTGGTGTCCCCTGCCATTATAACACTGCTCCTGCCTCTGATGAGTGTTCACTCTCTACCCGGCTGGGCACTGCCCGGGTCAAGGCTGATGGGTTTGTGTCTGGCTCTGGACTGAGTGCTTTACACACACATTTCACTGCATCCTCACCACCTAGAAGGTAGGGGCACTTCTTGTTCTTACTTTACAGATGAAGGCCGGTGCTCAGAGAGGTCATGTTACTTGCCCGAGGTGACACAGCTCCAGTGGGAGAGTTGGGATAAGGAGCTCAGAGTCTGTCTGCAGACACCGTAGTTGGGAATAAAACTGGCTCTAAAGTCATTGGGGTCTCATTCAGAATAAAAAGTAAATGATAAAAATCAGGTCTTTTTTGAACAGAGAGTTGGGGAAGGATGTTCAGAGTGCTGGGAAGCACACGTGACCTAGAGGTAGGAGAGGATGAGCCTTTTGTTACTATGGCCAACAGAGCACAGATGTATTAAGACCAGTCAGTGTCAGATAAATGTTTGCTCAAGGACTAAGACAGTGAGGCTCCTGTGCAGGCATGCTACAGCTCTGGGTACTGCCCTCCTTACCCCATGTGCTCCCCAGGCACAAGCAGAGCCTCCCAGGTGCCACTCACTCACTGTGCACGGGGCTTTGTCTTAGGAACACTCCTCCCAGGAGTGTTATGAGCTCAGAGTGGTTATACTCACTTTGCACAAAGAAAACTGAGGCCCAGTGAGGGGTGATGAATGTCCCAGCAGCACCGGCAGGAAGTAGGAGGAGGCCTCCATACCAAAGCCTTCTACTGCCTCTGGCCTGAGGTGAGGAGGTGATGGTGGCACAGGGCAGTTGGCAAACTGCCCCCCTATCTCCCCCTCCCACCCCCGTCTCTGAGAAGAGAGGAAACACCAGGCTGTGGGGGATTCCTTTGCCCGCGCCGCACCTCTTAGCCACTTCCTCTGGATACTCTCGTTTTCTTTGTCACTTGTTTTAGTTTCTGCTTTTCTTCCCTCGTTCCTTTTTTTCACAGCCACTTTCATTTCCGCCTGTCAGTGTCTCCCCCACCCCACCCTCACCCATCCTTTCCGCTTGGCCCCCCTTGGCCCTCCTGCCACCTTGGGATCCCCAGTGGCCTGGCCTGTCTGGGCTTCGGTTCCTGTTGGGGTCCTGCTGGGATGGGGGTCAGGGGTAGGAAGGGACTAGCACCATGCCTCTTCCCTGCAGTGGGAAAGCCGAGGTGGCTCTCCCCTGGAGAGGCTAGGCAGGGGTTGCGAGTCCCCCAGCCACTCTGGCCTAAGGCTTCTCATCTGTGAAATGAGTAAGAAAATCAACCTCAGAGGATGGGAGAAGATGAGATGACACACGTGAAGCTCAAATAACTAGTATTTAGAAAAACTCAGCAAGTCCCAGTCTGTGTCTCCAAGATCTGCCTCCGTGTTCCATCTCCTAGGACTGTGGCCATCCCCAACACCTCTTCCCTGGGCCCACACCTGGCCAGAGGCAGAAATTGAGAACCTGTGCCTCTTGCACTGAGCACCAAGGCCTGCAGAGAGACAGTCTGAGAAAGGAGGGGTGCACGGTCAGTTATGGCCTCTGGGTCAGTACGGCTCTCTACCCAGAGCAGGAGTCTCCTCCACCACGCCTAGCACATGGGCCTCCTTCCTCACTAACCACCAAGGGCAAGTAGCTTGGTACTGCCCAGGGCAGCCCATCGAGTGTCAGACAGCTCTGCTAGCTGGAAAGTTATTTCTTCTAGTGAGCTGAGATGGGCCTGCCTTCATTGCCATTCCCAAAGGGACGATCTCCTCTTCCGCTTCGTTTCAATGTTTGAGCAGTGCCCTTGGGCATCTCCAGACTTGCCCTAGTCCCTCAGCCCAGCCAAGAGGCAGTATAGCAGAATGGTTAAGTTCTTGGACTCTGGAGCCCCGCTCCCTCAGTTCAAATCCTAGCATGGCCCCTTGCTACCCATGTGACGCTGTGACCTCAAAGAGGGTAACTGTTGGACTTCTGTGAGCAGAGGTATAACACCCTGGCATAGTGTAAGCACTTGGTAAATTTCACCTGCTACCATTATTCTTGTTCAAGACCAAACATCCATGATTCTTTTTTTTTAAATCAAGGTATAATTCACATAACATTTTTTAGTTTCAGGCATACAACATGATTTGGTATTTATATAAGTTGCAAAATGATCACTACAATACATCTAATTAATATCTGTCACCATACATAGTTACACTTTTTTTTTCTTGTGATGAGAACTTTAAAGATCTACTCTCAGCAACTTTCAAATGTGCAATACAGTGTTAACTACAGTCGTCATTCTGTATATACACCCCCAGAACTTACTCATCTGGTAACTGGAATTTTGTACCTTTTGACCATCTTTCCCCAACCTCTATCCCCACAGTTATTAACTGCAAACAACACCATTCCCAGGTCCCTTCCAAGCTGTGGGGCTGCTGGGTTCTACAGGGCAATTTCCCTCTTTCAACTTGCAGACATGTTTGAGACATGAAAAGAAAAAGTTTACGTTTCAAAATATGAAAACAGCTGATCAAATGCTCAGTTTAGTTACCACAGTCACACGTGCTTGTTCGGTTGGTTTTTGTGGAAATGGCCTCCCTCTGGGAGTCCCAGGGTTTCACTTTGCCCAGGTTCCTGGTCACAAAGATTCTGAGAAGTCGGAGCCCATCATCAATCTTATGAGTTACTCATGGCAAACAATTTCAACAACAAAGTTATTTTTTAATCGAGTTTTATTCATCTGAAGAATATATTCAGAGTGGGATGTGTTTTATATAACGTGGGAGAGGGACCACCAAAAGTCACAGGCGCCTGGGACTGAAACGGCCCTAAGACAGGCCACTTCGTCTCTAGGGCCCTGGCTCTTCACTTGCAGGTGAGGACAGTACACCTGCCTCTCAGGGCTGTGGAACCTCGCCTGGTCTCTGGGGGTGTCCGCCGGGCTTTTGAGGACTGTTGGGAGAAGGGACAGAGGCCTGGTGACCCTGGCTTCCCACACAGACCCTGGGCTTGATCGCTTTATTTACTGGTGCTGTGGCTCTGGGTCTTGGATCCAGGCTGCCACCCATCCTAACTGGAAAGGACAGGCTGCCACCCCTTATCCCTAGAGAGAGAGGATGGGTGGCAGCCTGGACCATCAGCAGCAGATAATGGTTTGAGCTCTGGGTGGTTCTGAGACTCTGTCATTCCTCTGCTGCTTTGTCAGGCAGTTCGCACAGCCCTTGAAGTCAGCCAACCTTCCCTGAGCAGTAGTAGGATTCAGCTGGGAGAGATTACCTCTGCTCTCTCACCTCTTGGCAGCTTTTTCTCGTAGGGAGCCATCATCCCTCGTTATTGGGAGAGGATCATGCCGAGTGGGGAAACACTGACATTCACAGGTAGAGCACTGCTGTCCCTCCTGAATGTTCTTGATCCAGGGATACCATTCACAGTGTGAGCGGTGCTTCATATATCCCCCTCTCTGCCAGGGGTGGGCTGTTTCATACAAAAAGGGGAGAAAACACTGAGTCCTGGATTCCAGTTCTCATCCACTTGCTGTAGGACTTTGGACAAGTCACTCGGCCACTCTGAACTTGAGTTCCCTGCTCTGGTAATAGGGAAACGAACAGCTGGCCCACCCCTTCCCTGGGCTGATGTGAGGCTGTGGGTCAGAATGTTGGGTGGACCGTCATTGGGAAGTTGCAGACGGAGATGCTCGAGCTCTGTCTTGGCTGAGGACCCACTTGAAGTTCTTCACTGACTTCTCCTCGCCAGCCTGACTCCCACTCCCACCTGGCCCAGGCTTGTGGGTCGCCCCATCAAGGAACAGAGCTGTCCCACCTGAGATGGCGCTCAGGGCCTCTGATAAGACCCAGGAGGTGACCTCAGTGCACCAGGAGTCAGCACCTCTATTTGCACTCATAAATCCAACAGCTTCCTCTTATCCCTAGAGAGAAAGAAGCCTTTGAAAGTAGAATAAGGCAAAACTTAATTATCACCAGGAAAAAAGTGCATCTCACCGATTAGCTAAAAATAGTCATTTCTACTGTTCCCTCCTGCATATGCCCATAAGCAAAGACAGGGGTTTGTTACACCAGAGAAGGCCTTTGAAGTGATCCCAGGTAACCAGCCTTTGCCAACTGAAACCAGAGAGGTCCAGTGACTTGCCCAGGCTTGCACAGAGCGTGTGTGTGGCTCAGGCCTCTGATTCTTTACGTGGCACCAGATGCCTCATTTGCTTCACGCCTCAGTGCCCGGGCTCTGTTCCCCTTGCCCGTTACCTGCTCCCAGACTATGTCAGCTCAGAACAGGATACCTCCTGTCTCCATAGTATTCCTGAAAGGGCCAGGGAAGGTGGGTGTGGGCAGATGTTCAGGAATCTTCTGAGGTATCCAGTCTCTGCTCTCAGGTCCTCAGTTTTCCCATCTGTAAATGGTGCTCTAGATGGGCATTTGAATCCTCTGTACTTGGCAGCAATCGTAGCACCTCCTGAGGAAACGCCTGTCCTACTATTCATTCGGTTCTAGGCTTCACATGGGAAGGCAGCCCCTTCTTCCCAGGAGAACCAGCCTCAGCAGCTGTCCTCGGAGGAGGATCTTGGGGGCAGTGTGCTGGTGGGGTGAGAGCAGCGTAGGCACACTTTTTGCCTCAATTGTATGTTTGTTTTGTAGACTAAATGTGTTTCCCCAAACTCGACTCATAAATGTGATGGCATTAGGAAGGTGGGATCTTTGGGAGACGATTAGATCACGTGGGTGAACCCTCATGAAAGGGGTTAGTGTCTTTCTAAAGGGGACTCCGAGCTCCCCTGTCCCTTCCACCATGTGAGGACACAGCCAGACGATGGCCAACTATGAACCAGGAAGTAGGTCCTCACCAGACACTGACTCTGCCAGTTCCTTGGTCCTTGACTTCTAGCCTCCAGAACCGAGAGAGAAATTTCTGTTGTTATCAACCATTTAGTCTGTGGATCCCTATTATAGCAGTCTAGGGGACTAAGGCAGTTTGCTTACTTAGAGTGGCTTTGGAAGGTGACAGTGAATGGTGGTGGAAGGGTATGCAAAAGTCTACCTCAAGGGGGTGCATACTACCTAATGCTACTCCTGCCCACCTGGGGAGCATGATCCGAGTTTAGGCTGCCCAGGAGCTGCCGTGACCCCAGGCAAAACCACAGGCTACACTCTCTGGGTGTAGAGGTGGATGATGACATCCCAAGGAAGTCAGGAGAGCTACCTACTTTCCATCTCTAACGCCAAGCTGTGAGACGGGGCAGAGCACCCGGTTGGCCACTCATTCCTTAGCATGAACTGCCTAATCAGATTCCTCTCCAGCTGTGGCCAGAAGTTTGCAGGAGAGCTGTACTCCGCACTCGGAAAACTGTGCTAAACTAGATTGATAGCTATCTCTTCCTAATTTGTAGCAAAGAACAACATTATTACTTAGAATTTACTTTACATTTTTCTCCCATTGGCTTTTTTTTTTTAAGCTTCTGGCATGCGCTACTGCTCGGCTGTTAATGAGTACGCCAGGCAATAAAATGAGATGTACAAGTAGAAAAAAAAATTAATAACAATGATTAGAATCAGCCAATTCTGCTGAGTTTTGCAACATTTTTTACAGTGGATGTGCGTGTGTGGGGTAAGCACATTTTCTGCTGATAAAATTGTTCCCAGTTCATGTGATGAAGCCAGAAATTTAGCATTTCATGGAGTTCCCCCTAGAATTCCATTCCACGACTTCCACCTGTGGCAATGGGATGAGGATGGAGATGGTGGCCAAGACAGGGGGCCTTGGGAAGGATGGGATGCCCAAACTCAGGCCTCATTTCTCAACTACCACCCCCCACCCCATCCAAGGCAACCAAGGCCTGTGTCCCCGCCTCCCTTCACTGCTAACAACCTTGTCTTACCTGGAGTTTTGCAGCTGCTTCTAGCTGCCACCACCAAGCCCCTCCAATCTGTTCTCCACAAACCTTTCAAAAACACAAACTTGGTCACATCGTCCCACCCAAAAAAATCCTTTAATAGCTTCTGTGGCCTCAGGGGTTAAATGCCAAATTCCTTTAGAGTGACTGAGCCAAGGCCCTCCTGATCCAGTCCCGCCCTTCCCTGTCTCCCTCTCCACCTCCAGGCTGAGCCTCCGGCCCTCGACAGATGTGGTTCCCTCTTCCTAGAAAGCACTAGGCTTAACCTCCCTCCCCCTAACTGGCAGGAACATCCATGGTTTCACCTGTAGCTCCTTCACATCAGGGCTTGAATTGGGCAAGCCAGGACAAGATGAACATTTCTTTCTAGACAAACCCAGAGCTGTTCTTACTACTAGTATGTACAAATAGAACCCACCAGCGAATGAATCATCTGATTTGTGAGATGTCCCAAAGGTCCCTTCAAGAGTTGCTGTCTGGGGCCTGGGAGCAGCCCCAGGGGCCTGATCCAAAGTGGGGTTGGGAGCACATCAGGTTCATCGTGCTGATGATGGAATTCCCTGGCTGCTCTGAGGATGAGCAGGGGAGGCAGAGGAAGGGCAAGATGGCTTGGAAGGGACATGTGGCTGAAGCCAGAGCCAAGTCTTGCCTCAGAGACTGGGCCTCTGGGGTGGCAGGTGGCTGAGACCCATTACCTTCCAAAGCCAGAGTCCTTGTGGGACTGCGAATGAATTGCTCTCCATCTCAGCTTATGCTCTCGGCCTGTGCAGCTTAGGGAAAGAGACAGCCTGGCCTGATGGGAAAGACTTGGGAGATGGAAAACGGAGGCACAGGAAAGAAAAATGCTTTGCTTAGACTGCCTCAGCTTTTACAGGAGTAATTCCCAGGCGTGAAGGAACTGCTGTTTGCTCCAGGTAAAGGTGAAAACTGTGGGCAAAAAGGGCTTCTTGCTCCACCTCCCTACCCATGATTCCAACTTAGGAAAAGCCTAAATCACCGATGGAACCTCCCTATTGTTCTACATCCCACAAGTTCCAACCTCTATGCCTTTATCCTTTTGTTTTGTTGCGTAAGGCAGTTCTCATACTAAACAACAAATTCTATTTGGCCAAAGTCTCCCCACCCTTCAAAGCTCACATGACACCCTTTGCTCCTCCATCGCCTGTTCCTCCTCCTCCCAGAAATCCTCCGGGTGTGTGGGGCTCTGTGCAGCTGCCATCATGCCTGCTACACCACAGTCTGCGCCCTCCATTCCAGCTGTCTGGCCTGTCCTCACCATTATCGAGGGTGTGTTTCTTATCAGTCTCACTTGGCCATGGGCTCTTGCTCTCCCGACCTCTGGGTGGGCCCTAGTTTCATCATGTCTAGTTTTAGCCCAGCCAAGAGAGAAGTAAAACATGTACCTCAACTCCAAGCTAAAATGTCCTGGAAATTTTGCTCTTTCCCTTTGGTCTTACTTGGCTCCCACTGACCTGGGATGGGTCAAGGTCTTATGGCCATAACTGCAGCATATGCCTCTGTGTGTGTGTGTGTGTGTGTGTGTGTGTGTGAGAGAGAGAGAGAGAGAGAGAGAGAGAGAGAGAGAGAGAGAGAGAGAGAGAGAGAGAGAAACAGAAACAGGAGGGAATGGGAGGCGAGCGGGCTAATGACAGGCCACACATGCCATGCTTCTATTGCAAGGTGAAAGTGAAACAACCCTTATTCCCCATCAGCTAACATTCCTCGGCAGCCCTCTGTGGGATACCAAGCTTGGGTGCTGGGGCAGGTCAGCTGTTCAGATCCCAGCTGGGCTCAATCTCTGTTGCCTACAATGAGAAATACCAAAGTCCTTGAAGTTTCACTAATAATTATAACAACAACTGCAAGCATTTGGGGCATATTCCCTGCCAAGCACTTTATATATGTTATCTTAATTCTCACAACTATTTGAGGTAGATGCCATATTAGTCCCATTTTACAGATGAGGAGACTGAGGCTCAGAAAAATTCCATGCCATTGCAAGCAGGGGTGCAGATCCATAGCCAGTCTGTCTGATCCCCAAGCTTACACTTATCTCCATTTCCCAAGAACATCCATAGGCCCAGGGACCTGGACTCCTGGGTGTTAAGATCCTGGTCTGCCACTGGCTGCCCTATACTGCACATTCAGTGCACCAGGTCTCAGGTCCAGCCTCTTTCAAGTTGACTAGATGCTGCTGAAGGGCCTTGTCAACTGTCCTGTGCTGAGAAGTTGTTCTTGAGTGATTCTGAATCCTCTGAGCCTAAGTTGTAATCATTTGCATTTTGTGTTTCCCAGATTTTGACCATAGACAGGATCCTGTGAACCCCATATTCTCTGATCACTAGAATGTGGGCCCCAGAAGAGCATACACACCTGTCCCTGTGTGCCCTGCTTTATACCAGGGCCCATCAAAGCCCGTGCTTGGCGTGTGCTAGGCTCTCGGTCAATATTTGTGTACTGGATGATTGGCACACCTCACTTCTGCCTTTCCCCACAGTCAGCGGCTAGAATCTACACTCTGGCTGGATGGGCAGATGAGCCCTGAATCAGCAAGCATCCCACTTGCCCTTTGGCCCTGCTTGGCCACTAAGCAGCAACATGACTCCAGGCAAGTCACCTAACCTCTCTGAGCACTAGATGAGCAGTCAGAGAAATATACCAAGCTCATTTCTACCTCAGGACCTTTGCATATACCATTCCCTCTGCCTGAAAGTCTCTTCTCCAAAATTCTCTTTCCACTGCTTCCTCACTTCATTCAGACCTCTGCTGAAATGTCAGCTCCTTGGAACCTCATCTCCTTAGAGAAGCCTTCTCTGGCCATCTCACTTTCTTCTGGTCACTTTCCCTTCTCCATGTTGTTAATTTTTTTCATAGTATTCATCACTTGTCCACCGTTAATCTGTTTTCCCAGATAGAATTTAAGCTCTAAGAGGTCAGGGGTTTTGTTTGCCTGATTCAGTGCCTAGACCAGTACCTGCCACATAGTAGGTGCTCAATAATATTTGATGAAGGAAGCGAAGGGCAAAAGCTTCATGAGCTGCCCTGGCCCAGACACCTCCAACCAATTTGTAGTCCGTAGACATTGAGCCACTTGGGGCAGCTCTCTGCCCACGAGTTGACTCAGCCTGACCTCCCATGAGGCCCAGACAACTCTTCCAGACACAACTCTGGGGGCCTCCACCATGGGAAAGTACTACCAGAGGGTGTGCCCTGAGAGAGCAGGACGTAAGGCAACTAGCCTTCCCCAAAAGGGGAAAACACGGTAGAGGCTGTGTTCTGTTGACGTAAGAGTAGTTGCTAGATAAACATACCCATTTTCCGTGACGTGCTGCTTGAGGTCTGGTGTCTGTTGCTGGTGCTCAACCAGCCAGAGAAGAAGGAGAATGCTATGTCTGAGAATTGGAGAGAGGACTGAGGAATTGTATGTCTGACCCAACGTGGCCTCCTAAAACTGCTTTGCTCACATCTCCCCTGCCTGCACCCATCTTGGGTCTTCACTGCCCATGAGAGAATGCAGCCCCTCAGTCTGGAATTCATGGCTCTCTGTGACCCAACCCAGCCCAGACCTCCAACGGGCTTTCTCCCAACCCTCCTACAGAAAGGCTCAGCTGCAGCAGGGTCCAGGAGCTGTTGCCCCAGTGCACTATTACCGGTCCCCTCGCCAAGCTTTACTGGCACCATGCTGTCTGCCCCGAATGCCTGCACTGCTCCTCTTCCAGGAAGCCCTCCTTGACCACAACTACTCATGAGACCTCTCCCCAATCTGGGCCTCATCAGCTCTCCTGGACTTGCCTATTTCTAGGGCAGTGGTTCTCAACCTTCCTAATGCCGTGACCCTTTCATACAGTTCCTCATGTTGTGGTGACTCCCAACCATAAAATTTATTTTCGTTGCTACTTCATAACTGTAATGTTGCTACTGGTATGAATCATAATGTAAATATCTGATATGCAGGATGTATTTAGGCGACCCCTGTGAAAGGGTCGTTCGACCCCCAAGGGGGTCACGACCCACATGTTGAGTGAGAACCACTGTTCTAGGGGACACTTGAGAATCTATATATACACGTGGTGGGTGCCCCAGCCTGTGGGAAGCCCTGTAAGCAGAGTTGGGGGAGAGCTTGGGTAGGGCAGTGCCCTCTTCCATCCTGGCTGGATAAAATGAAGCAATAGGCATGGATGTGCCTTGCAAATGGTAAAGCCCTGTTTTGCCTCAGTCCAGGCCTATTTATGTCTGGCCTGGACTCTTGCACCGGGGCCTCCCCACCTCCAGTTCACCAGGCCCGTTAGCTTCCCTGCTGAGCCCACAGGGGGTCTTTCTGAAACACGGACCTGATCAGTTTCCTTTACTAGTGACCTCTCCTTGCTGGTAGGTTCTGACCCAACAAGCCTGTCCCCTGCTTTGAGATGATCCTCATGCGTTCCCACCTCCTTGCCTTTGCTCAAGTCATTCCTTCTGCCTGGGATGTCTTTCCATCTTCCTCTTGTCCTCATTCTATTAGACCTTTCTCTTCCTTTGGAATTCCTCGCCTCTCCAGGCACACCCGGCTGCTCTAGGGACCATCTCTGTGTGGCGACACCTCCCAGCTGCATCTCTGTCCTTATTTTTTTATTTGCGCAGGTGCCTCCCTGGGGTCAGCTTAGCATAGAGAAGTCAAACTTCTCCTGGTGGATGGTTTCTCCCGGCAGCTGGTGCTGCCTACTGAGGCTGTTCTATGTGCCAGGCCTGGCGCCTTATCGAAACCCAGCTACAGTCTTGCGGGAGGGGGGTGGAGGGGGAAATCTTCTTCCCTATGGTAGGACCAAGGCCCAGAGATGCTAAGGCCATCGCTAGAGGTCACACAGCAGCATGTGAAGAGCTAGCTGGCATGGGGCCTTGGTCAGGCTGACTTCGTAGTTTTCCTCCATATTGCATGCCTGTATGGAGGTAAAGACACCAGATCTCTTTCCAACACATGACTATTTATAAAACTTCTTAGGGATTTTGCTTGTCTTTTTCTTCTGTCCAGTTCTTCATGCCTCCATGGGTTCTTCCCTCTCATTCTGACAAGCAGCTGGCTGGTGTACAAGGGGCCACCTCCTCCTCCCTGTTCCTTCTTAGGGCTGCTGTGGGTCCCCTCCAGGTCTACCCTGTGCCACATCTGTCCCAAGCTTCTTCCCAGCCCTGACATCCAGGCCGAAGATCAATAGACCTGTCTCCTGCTCCTCTCTCTCAACCATCTGTTCTCCTGGTGGTCCCCAGGGAGTCTGCCAGGCTGGCTTCCATCTCCCAGGTCAGAGAGAGGAAGCTCTATTTTGGGACCGTCTGTTTGAGGGGTGCCTCTGGCAGGGGTTCCACAGTGGAGGGAGGCTGCCCAGCAGTAGGTGGCTGTCAGGAGGGGACAGCAATTAGGGAATGAGAGCCACCTTCATCTCTGGGCTCAAGGCCGTGATGTGCCAGCTCTCCCCAGACTCAGGCAGACTGGTCAAATCCCAGCCCTGGCTGCACCTTGGACATGACACTGGGCCAGATGGCGCTGGAGGAAGCAGAGAAGACAGTCTGAACCTCCCTCTCCCCTCCCCCCCCCCCACTCTTTTTAAAACACATACACACACCCTTAAAATTGGGTTGCCAGTGACAACCTGGCATATCATCTTCTTTTTATATTATTCTTAGTCCCTCTGTTACCATAGCAACTGAACAATGCTTTTAAATATAGCAGTTAATTTCTTCAGCTCCAGCAACAAAGTTCTGGTGCTGTCCAAAAGGCCAGAGGCTGGTTTCTCTCCTGGGCAAAGCCCTGCAAACTCATCTCACCACCTGTCTGCCCCGAGTGGGAGCTGGGCTGTGCCCTGCGGCTGCTCTCCAGCGTCAAGGGAGAGTAGAGAGACCCCGGGTTCTGGAATCACGGCACCTGCAGTGTCTCCCCCACCCCTGCCCCTGAAGCCTTGTTTCTCCACTCTGAACCTCAGTGTCTTTATCTGGTTAATGGGGTGACGGTATCTACTTCACAGATGGAGAGAAGGCTTCAAGGAGCTAAAGGAGGCAAAAGTAGCACCTGGGAAGCTCAGTAAATGCATCTGTGCTTCTGGGCCTTTCTCCTTCCCCTCCCCCTTCCTTCCCTTCCTTCCTTCTTCCGCTCTCTCACTGCCTGCTCTCTTTTGCATTTTTCTCACCCCCTCCTCCTTACTGCTTTGAATTATTGATGTTAAATTCCCAGCCAGTAACATCAGAGGGTTAAAATCCATAACCAGCTTTCCTCTATCCTCCCTTTGGAGCGCCCTCCCTCTGTGGGCTGGTGAGCTCATCAGAGTCATCAATCATACATCATGGCTTGAGAGCCCAGGCCTCTGTGGTCCAGCACTGAGCAGCCCCAGGCAGAATGCAGCCTGGGCAGATCCTCTAGAAGGGCTAGGCTGGCTCTGAAGCCTTGGGCAGAGGAGGCACCTCAGTGTGAGCTGATCTGGGAAGCAGGCTGACATGACAGCCTGTGGAGGGACACAGAGCGCTCCCTGGCCCAGTGCCCATGGGGTCCTTTCCAGGTGCCCTCAGCTCCCACCGCCCTCCCACAAGCAACCTGCACCTCTCCCAGACCCTCCCTCACCCTCAGCTCCCACCACCCTCCCACCAGCATCCTGCACCTCTCCCAGACCCTCCCTCACCCTCAGCTCCCACCACCCTCCCACCAGCATCCTGCACCTCTCCCAGACCCTCCCTC